>OMLJ01035625.1:0-10105 GCA_900302595.1 Gadiculus argenteus | reverse complement strand
GTTTTTTTTTTTTTCTCGGTACAGCATTTTTTTTTTTAATTACATTTTGTTTGATTTGATTAATTAAATTGATTGATCAAACAAATGCCTGACACACATAAGACATCAAGTACAATTGAGGATAAAAAAAACAAAACCCAAACCCTGAAGTCCAGGACTTATTATTACCATTGTGGTCCTCAACACAAAACATCAGGACAAGACAACACACTTAGTGTGATCATTAAAAAAATATATTTGTTAAATATTTTTTTTTAATTATCACACTAAGTGATGTAAAAAAGATATTGTAAAAATATTTTTTTCGGTACCGAAATTAAACGTGCCGTTAGAACCGTTAGACCTATACCGAAATATTTCGGTTTAAATATCGTTACAGCCCTCCTGTTTACAACTTCCAAAGGGAGTCCTTCTATTGATTTTGCTGGATTATAACGTGGTCCAGGTATTTTATATATATTTATTTATATTTTAAATGTATTTATTATTTTTTTATGCGTGTATATATTATTATAACGTGGCCCGGGTATTAAATGCATTCAGGACGGTGTGTTTTTTAGTTCAAATCGGTGGCACGTAATTTGACAGTGGACATGTCAGTGGTAGGGCTGAACGATTTGGAGAAATAATCGCATTGCGATTATTTCGACCGATCTTGCAATTGCGATTTAGTCTGAGATTATTTTTTCTTTTTATTATGTTCTGTATTATTCACTAAACAAGCATTAAATCATTCTGTAGTGTGACCAACACAACATTGGAAGCAGTCAACGTATAAACTGCTCTTTCCTTTAGGCCAAGATGAATTTATATTATAACATGATATTATAACATGATATTATAACATATTTGTTTAACTATTGAATTGTAAAAGAAAAATAAATACGAATCTTACTGATCTCCAGTCAACTTTTTTTTTTAATCGCAGCCTTTGCGATTTGTATATCACGTTCTATCGCAATGTCGGTTTGAATTCGATGTACAGTTCGATCGTTCAGCCCTACCAAGGAGTCCTTCTATTGATTTTGCTGGATAAACGTGGTCCAGGTATTAAATGCATTCAGGACGGTGTGTTTTTTAGTTCAAATCTGTAGCACATAAATTGACAGTGGAGATGTCAGTGGCACTAAGAATGGGTCTGTGACCCGGTGGGCGAGCTGGGAGGTTGGATGCTGGGATTTCACCAAAGAGATCATGTGCGGAATAAGATAATCCCAGTGTCTCTTAATGTACATTGTGATGGGAGTGAATGTTGGTTAGTTGGTGCTGAATGTGAACTGTGCTTACATCCCCACCCCTTACTGCCGTTGCCTAGACAACAGGCATCTGTTACTCTCTTCATTCCATCTTAATAATATAGTACTGAGACATTTAGAGAGATTCATAAAAGGGTTTACTCAAACTGTGAAATATATATATGATGCATATATGATGCTATATTATAATGCATGGAGGTGCCAGAATCCACCTTTATTTAAATTGCTATATCGAGAGATATTGAATTGTGTATTGATGTAAATCATTTGGGGCTATTATTATTTCACATTTGATGCTTGTATGGTCACATTTGAAATAAAAATGGCTGCCCTATTGCAGTCAAGGAGCCGGTCATGATGGGGTGATACAGGATGTGGAGTGTTCTTCAGTGACTCTGAAGGAATACATTATCCCGTTCATAACACGGCTACTTAATGAGGAAATCAGCAATTATCTGACATAAAATATCACAACAAAAAAATAGTGTTGGAATGTTATATTGGAATATTTGTATTACTTCACCTCAGAAGAAAAGTCTGTACGAGGCTACTGTTGAAAATGGCGTCCACAGCAGAGGTCTGTTATGCTGAAATGACCGCTCGAATGCGGTCGTTTGGGACCAGACGTGTAATAAATAACATTCGCCTTGCTTCTGTCTCCTCATAGTAATTCAGTGTACCGCACGGCAGACGACCCCCCCCCCCCACACACACTGGTAGACGAGGAGGCAGGTAATGGAGGAGCACAGCGTTCACCAGACAGAGCACATGACCACCATCGAAGCGCACGCCGTTAGCCAACAGGTGCCGTCCTCCACTCGCCACCAGAGTTACAGAAGGGTTTCTCTCACGTGACGTCCACGCATTCCCAGCCGCCCTCAGTGGGGCGTCATGTATTTGAATGTTCGTGCATCATTCCCTCATTTTCCCCAGAGATGGGAGATATCTGTATTTACCTCTAACACTTCCTTCTTTAAATTACACGATTTTGACATAATTTAAAGAAGGAAATGTTAGAGTTCAGGCTCTGGTCAGACTACAAGCACCCACTTTTCTTGGACAAGAAGGCACCAAAATAGAAATGTATGTTACATTTAGACTACAAATACAGATACAGTGTTACTTCACCGATTTGCATTCAGCTTTGTATAAATACAAACCCAGTAGTATTTTTGAATAATCGTGCATCCCTCCTTCATTTGTCCCTGAGAAGGGAAAGCTCTGCATTTCTTTGATGCAAAATGACCACTTTTGGTTCGCCAATGATGCAATATGACCAATTTTGCATCATTGGCGAACCCAATTTCAGACAGAAATACAGAGCTTTACGTTCTCAGGGAAAAATGATAGATGGATGCACGAGCATTCAAAAATACTACTGGGTTTCTATTTATACAAAGCTTAATGCAAACCGGTGAAGTACCCCTTTAATGTAAATGTAATGTGAAAATCGGTGGGATGTCCCTTTTAAAGATGGGCTTCTTCAGCATTCTAATAGAACCACATAAAGATTCTAAAAGGAAGAACTTCAGATCACGTGACGGAAACCCTCCTGTTGAGATAGCTTTATTGAATGCAATAGCAACTTCATTTTAAAGTCACTTGTAAGTGAGTTATGTATGTTCATGCAAACTAAGTACCGATATATACGTAAGGAATTTGGAAATAGATGTGTGTGTCATTTTCTGCTTACAACCGTTGTGATGAAGGCCAACCAGAAACTCCTCTGGACACGCCTAACGCCGCTCTCTCCCAGGTGCACGTGACCACGTACACAGACGCCACCATGATGAGCGCCGACGAAGACTCCACCTCGTCCCCGGATGACGACCCGTACGATGACACGGACATCCTGAACTCGGCGGGCACTGATGAGATCACAGCACACCTGGCGGCCGCAGGTGAGCTGAATGCGACGCAGAGGTCGGCACAAGAACACACACACCCAGCTCCGCCCACACGAGCGCAGTGAGCCGCTGAGATTAAGGAACGGAACGGGGGGAATGCGGAACGTCAAACTGATTCAGCTCTATTCTTCTTTCCTTCTTCATCTGAAACAAACCGAATATATTCAATGTCTCTTAGATTAATCAATCAGTTAAACGATAGGATATTATGTGTCTTATGGTTGTGTCACTGATAAGCCATAAGCCGCGTACCGACCAGGACTTTTTCAGTCCCAGGCTTTTTTTTTTGGCTCCGCCCACGCATTAGCTCCCCTTGTCGTCGCGTACGCACCACAGGGAAGTCCGAGAGGCTTACCGACGGAGCGTCGACGAGCTACGAGCGGCTCAGAAAAGTACCACCGCTGCTGGAGGACTTTCTGAGCCCCTGTAAGAGTCCCTGAGGGGCGGATCCTCTCTCCCAAACCGCACCCACAAAACCTCACTAGCGGGAAAAGTACGCCTGGTCGGTACGCGGCTATAGTCTCACACATCGGATGGAACCTTGCTTGGTGTAGTCTAGAGAACTAAAGACCGAGGCGGACGACCTCAAACTCCTTGCAGTCCTGGTTTCCGGCCCAGGCGCTGTGCCGCCACCCCTAGAGGTCATGCTATAACACAGTAGGACTGCTGGATCCCACCAGTTGGCTGAATCCTAACCATCACTAGATGCCTGAACATAACAGAACATTCAAGAGTACACGTGGATTACCTGTAGAGATCCCATGCAGCTACAGGGAGGTTGAGGACAAGGATGAACCAGTGCATAGACACCATCATCATCACCGTCGTTAGGCTCTGGCCAATCAACTCGGGTATTACCCACTGTGTACAAAAAAAAAAGTATATGTAATCTCAATTTGTATGTTGCAATCGGTTCAAGTTATTGACAAACAAAGCTTCAATGGGGAAAAAATCACATACTACTATATCAGTATCAAATGCAACTGACTGCAAGAAACAGTATAGGAAGTGAGGACTTACTCTGTTAAGTTTGGAGCAGCACGCTCTGGCATTAATGTAGTCACATTCTAAATCAGACAGGGTTATAATCTGGACATGGAGTTAAGGTAGAACCTAGTGATATTAAAAGTATAGTTGCACATGTCAGGTTCTATTTCTAAAAGCATGAGAAGAATTAAAGGGGTGCTTCACCGATTTGCATTAAGCTTTGTATAAATAGAAACCCAGTAGTATTTTTGAATGATCGTGCATCCCTCCCTCATTTTTCCCTGAGAAGGGAAAGCTCTGTATTTCTATCTGAAATTGGGTTCACCAATTAAGCAAAAAGGATGATTTTTGCATCATTGGCGAACCATTGGTGACTGGTCATTTTACATCAAAGAAATCCAGAGCTTTCTCTTCTCAGGGAAAAATGGGGGAGGGATGCACGATGTTTCAAAAATACTACTGGGTTTCTATTTATACAAAGCTACATAACAGTACAGCCTCCATACAAAGTCAACGTATAGACGCATTCTAGGCGCCTGGAACAGTACCGCCTCCATACAAAGTCAACGTATAGACGCATTCTAGGCGACTGGAACGCGTCTATACGTTGACTTTGTATGGAGGATGTACTGTACTTGTAGCTGTACTTCCGCACGAAACTCTGAGCGAAAACTCCCGACTCCAGAGTGTTCAAAGCACTTTCCTCCGAGCATAAGTACCAAACTTCCGAGCGTCTTGAAGGCGGCATAATGCCATCAAATCTGGATGAAGAAAGACATGAAAGTCTCCCTACATTATCTGTTCTAAGTAGTTGAGCCAAGAACAGCTCGTATCAGCTTGTTGACAACAGGCCCTCTGAGTAACGGGTTATTATTAAGTTATCACATTATTATTATGAAGGTTTAGTTCAGAATTCGACCCGTCGGAGGGAGAGCGCTCCGCTTGTTGACACTTGTAGCTTGTAACACTCCGCGGCTAACCGGAAGCTACACGGCTGCCCGTCTAGTCCGCTACAGGATAATAATCCGTATATAATGCGTGGATTTGCTGGCTGTTTTATGTTCACACGGGTGTGTACGCTGCACGGACACACGCTCAGGAAAAAGGATACAAAGTACACAGACAGAAAAATCAAAGCACAACAGTCGACCAGCGACACGATAAACACCGCCGCCTCCATTTTCCGCCCTTTTCCCAGTGGGATGTCGTCATTTCCGGCGGCGGGGTGCTTTATGGGCAGGGCCTAAAGGGAGTGGTCACGCCCCCTAGCGTCCTCCACTGACCTGCACACGTTGGAACGAGATGGGATTCAATAGAAATGCACTTTATATAAAGGTAACAACAAATAACCTTTATGTTTGCCCCTATGCACAACCCACATACCTTGTTTTCTTATTTAGGGTTTTTATTTTATTGTTTTTTATTGTATTGTATTATATATATAGTATCTCTTTATTATCTATCTAAGGAGAAGGATAAAGGAAAAAATAAAGACAACAATGAGGAGTGGTACATTTCACACGTATAAACCAAGCTCCCTTCTCACTGGTTGATGAGTACACGTCATTATTATCTTAGCCTGTCTAACATTGTCTAACTGTCTACATTTCCTCTCTAAATAGCTCTTAGAGGGTGTAGGGGTAGTCCTGTTTAATGTGCTTGGTCATGTGCAGTAGTTTGGACTTCAAGGAGTGAGAAAGTAATGTCATACACGTCCAGATCACACATGCAACATGTCCCATCTTCCTTTCTCGATGCTGCGTTAAAGGCTAAATGATGCACAGTATGCACAAATATACACACATATGTACACACGACATTTATTAAATAAATCCATGTTTATTAAAGTATGATGTTTATTAAAGGTCATCGTCATCCTTTATGTTTATTAAAGGCTGGTGATGATGCTCAGGAGGAGGAGGAGGAGGAGGAGGATGTGGCGCCATGGGAACGCCGATCACGTGCTCACGTCGGATTATCGTTTTAAACGTGTGACGTCGCACATGGGCTGGGTCAGTGCGAACAAATCTAAATCCGACATAAATATTGGGAGCGACACGCCACACACAGCCCTATTATAAAGTAAGAGCGTCTTTTTATGCGTTACAAGCCATAGAAACGTGTTATGTTGAATAACGCCTCATGATGCTGCGTTATGCGTCCTAGAAAACAGGAGGAGAAATAGGTTGCGACTCCAAGGCTGAAACTAGGGCGTAATAAACCCTATAATAATAAGTACTGCAGAAATGTGTCACCGGTGTATAATGAATTGGATAATGCCTTCGATTCTTTTTTTATAGTCGTTTCTGTGTTCGGTTTTTACTTAAATGGGTCTGATGTGTGACACTGAGCAGCCTTATAGCAGCATGCATTTCAAATCAAGCCTATTTCTGTTTTGCAATGTACGTCACGATTGCCGATGTACGTCACGATTAAGAGAAGAGACGCCTTTTGGTTAATTAATAATTTGACATTCAAGCGGTTTGGTTTCCGAGCGGCGGGCTGCAGGACGCGTCTGGCGGTGTTGCGTCTGTCAGGAGGATAACACGTGATAACACTTTACTGATCACATTGGTCACTGTCGCTGCTCACTTGCTTGTTTTGTTTTTACATCATGTCGTCCGTGTATCATATTACCTCGTCCGATCGCACTCATCTGACGCACACAACACTGTGATGTGTTTGTGTGAATCAATCCCATTGGTGTCTAAAAATAAGTTGACTGGCAGTGCCTATGCTTTGAGGTTTCGTGTGGCCCACTTGAGTGGATACAATGGTGTGAAACATTCATTTGAACATGGAATATTATTTTAATTAAGCTCTAAAATCAAATATTCAGTAGGCTACTCTGTTTTGTGACCGATTCTGACCAGTTTTCTTCCCACGATGATGAAATGGTCAACATGCAGGATGGGCTTGTGCCCCTGCCACTCCCATTCACCCCTAAATAATCCTCCTAAATCACTTAAACAATTCTTTATATGTGTTCACTTGTTTTAGACTTCAGTCCTTGAATAAGCCTACTTATTTCTAGTCTAATTCCAAATCCACGCAACCATCCCTGTGCACATCATTTTTTTCCTCTGTGACAATTTAAATATAACAACATTTAAAATCTCTCACATATCGTCACTCCAGACTGAGCCACCACAACGACGACCACAACCATGTCGTACGGCAGAGTGGAGAGCTACCGGTCCCAGCCCCGGGACCTCAGCAACCTCACCCAGACATGCAGCAGCAACATCCAGAAAATCACACAGAACAGTAAGCTACATACACACACACACACGCACACACATACACACTCGCACACATACACACGCACACGCATACACACATAAACACGCATACATGCACACACACACACACACACGCACACACACACATACACACGCGCACACACACACATACACACGCACACACATGCACACACACACACATAAACACACATACGTGCACACACGCACACACACACACACACGCACACACACACACACACACATACACACAATATGCATGCCACCTTCAAATGTCAACGCAGGACTTATTGTTTCAATTCTGCCATGTCTAATACTTGTTTGTGCTTGTTTTGTACGCAGCTGGCCAGATTAAGAGCTTATTATACCAAATGGGTTCTGGCCAGGAAACCCCAGAGCTACAGGACAGATTGTAAGTATTAACACATTCACAGTAATCAGCCAGGCGTTGATGCAATGTATGCAATGTTGACTCATACGTAAAAGCCCTTCAGATACAAACCCATAGAAAAAGAAATGAATTTATGAAAGCTACTGATCATTTTAAATGCGTGTTTCTTTGTGTTTTACCTTTTAGAATGTGTGACTGTCTAATCGGGACACAGTTGTGAAAAAATTATGTAAAAACACTATTTTCTTAGACTACACTATACTTTTCATGCACTTCTTAATTACAATACGTGTGTTATGTAAAAGACGGTGTCGGTATGGTATTCATTCTTCTTAATCATTCTGTTATTTATAACTCCTATGCAGACAACAGCTGCAGCACTATACAAACCAGCTGGCTAAAGAAACCAACAAGCATCTGAAAGAGCTGGGCTCCTTCCCACCACCTCTCTCTCCGTCTGAACAGGTCTGGATCATCTCCTGTGTTCCAAGCCTGACACCTTAAGCCCAAGCCTAACTTCCTAACCTTAAACCCAAATGTCACGGCCGTGTTGGGAGGGCATGAAAAAAAATAAAGGTTCTGAATTTCCCCAGCCAAATTAAACTTGAGTCCTGATGCAAAGCATGCGGAGAAATTATGCCGGCTATATACTTTGTTAAAAACAATATGCTTAAAAATAAATACTAATATGAACCGAAAATGTTCCCCGTTTGTTTTGGGGTTCAGGCTGTATCCCAAGTGGTCTTTGTCATCATCTATGGGTGGATGTTTGATACGGTCTGTTACCAATTCTCCCTTATACACCTGTAGTCTCATTAGTAGTGAACACAGTTAATAGTATTCCTCTAAGAGAATGCACACCCTGGGAACATTAATGACCAATCAGGGTCCAGCATTTAACCACGTTGTGGTATGCATTATTTATTTATCGTAATAGTGTTTGTTCCTCTTTACAGAGACAGCAAAAGATCCAGAAGGAGCGTCTGATGAACGACTTCTCCGCTGCCCTCAACAACTTCCAGACGATCCAGAGACGTGCAGCAGAGAAGCAGAGAGAGACAGTAGCTCGGGCCAGGGCGGGCTCGCGACTAATGGTGAATGCCGTGTTGCCATCGCTCATTTGGTTATCAAACGAGAAATGGAAAATATGAATGGAGTTGGTCAATATGTCAACATTAAATTGTAGTCTAGTTTCCTGCACATTTTTTTATACAACTTGTGCCCATGCCCAGAGCATAGGCATTCTGGAAAAGGGAATGTTTATTCATGCAAATTATTTTCCCCCAAAATATCGTACAGGGAGATGGTTGCAATGTTGAAGAACAGCTGGTTACGTTCGAAAAGTACGTATTTTTCAGCCTACCTGTCAATTTGCACTTAATAATTTCAAAACGTAATCCTTGTTTTGTTAACATTGAACATGGCCTCGTGATGTTCATTAGGGATGATGAGGATTTGGCCCAGCAGGACCAGGTTCAGACAGAACAGGCCCCCATCACTGAGGAGGACCTGGAGATCATCAAGGACAGGGAGACCAACATCAGGCAGCTGGAGGTAGGACTCCACCACCCTCCGTGTAGTAGCGATACCTTATACCTCGGTTTACTTCTAAGCTGAGATTGGTGCAAAAGCCTGTATATTTTAATATGCAGTTTGTATATGTTGTTTCTTTTTGTTTTTCTACTCTTTTTACTTGGATGTTGTTATTTTATTTGGACCATTGTGTCTGAAAGAAAAGATTATTAATTATGAGGGAGGGTTTAGATCGGTGAACCATCATCTCTGTGTTTCCTTGCTCCATTCCCTCCAGGCGGACATTATGGATGTGAACCAAATCTTCAAAGACCTGGCTCTGATGATCCATGACCAGGGAGAGATTATAGGTGAGCTTTGTGACACACACAGGGAGATGTTAATCCATGCCCCTAGATTAGTACCCAGGTTTGAAACCATATTCAAGATCAAGATTCAAGATTCAAGATTCAAGATGTTTTTATTGTCATATGCACAACAATGAGAGAGCAGTCGCTGGCAATGAAATTCTTGGGCTCCTCCAATAGTGCAAATAGTGTAAGACTTAAATATATAAAATAAAAATAAAGTAAAAAGAACAACAATAACAGTAGTAATAATAATAATAATAATAGTGTAGAGATAAAATGTAATGTAATATAAATATATAATATAATATAAATGTAGATATAAATATAAAATGTAAAGTGAAATGAAATGTAGGTAGATGTAAACAGATGTTTTTCCAGTCATTGGCTGGTATAAGGTGTCGAGGCATAAAGTGTCAAGTGT
>OMLJ01035492.1:1540-20829 GCA_900302595.1 Gadiculus argenteus | reverse complement strand
GGTCATCAGCCAACCCTCATGACCATAGGTGAGGGTAGGAACGAAGATCGACCGGTAGATCGAGAGCTTTGCCTTGCGGCTCAGCTCTCTTTTCGTAACAACGGTGCGGTAAAGCGAACGCAATACCGCCCCCGCTGCTCCGATTCTCCGGCCAATCTCACGCTCCATCGTACCCTCACTCGCGAACAAGACCCTGAGGTACTTAAACTCTTTCACTTGGGCTAAGGACTAATTTCCTACCCGGAGTAGGCAATCCACCGGTTTCCTGCTAAGAGCCATGGCCTCAGATTTAGCGGTGCTGATCCTCATCCCAGCCGCTTCACACTCGGCCGCCAGCCGATCCAGTGGGTGCTGAAGGTCACAGGCCGATGATGCCATGAGGACCACATTATCTGCAAAAAGCAGTGACGAGATCCTCACACCACCGAACTGCAACCCCTCCCCACCACGACTGCGCCTCGATATCACAAACAGGATTGGTGACAAAGCGCAGCCCTGGCGGAGGCCAACACCCACTGAGAAGGAAGCTGACTGGCTGCCGAGGACGCGAACACAGCTCTCGCTTTGGGAGTAAAGAGATTGGATGGCCCTGAGGAGAGACCCCCCTACCCCATACTCCCACAGCACCTCCCACAGTTTCTCCCGGGGGACCCGGTCGTACGCCTTCTCCAGATCCACAAAACACACGTAGACCGGATGGGCATACTCCCAGGCCCCCTCCAGGATCCTTGCAAGAGTGAAGAGCTGGTCCGTAGTTCCACGTCCGTAGTTCCAAAACTGCATTGTTCCTCTTCAATCTGAGGTTCGACAATCGGCCGAACCCTCCTTTCCAGCACCTTGGAGTAGACTTTAACAGGGAGGCTGAGAAGTGTGATACTCGGTAATTGGCACACACTCTCTAGTCCCCCTTTTTGAACAGGGGAACCACCACCCCGGTTTGCCACTCCTTCGGCACTGTACCCGACTCCCACGCAATGTTGAATAGGCGTGTCAACCATGACAGGCCCTCAACACCCAGAGCCTTTAGCATTTCTGGCTGGATCTCATCAATCCCTGGGGCTTTGCCACTGCAGAGATGTTTAACTACCTCAGTGACCTCCACCAGGGAAATTGACGACGAAACACCATCAACCTTGAACTCTGCCTCCAACATAGAGGGCGTGTTAGTCGGATTCAGGAGTTCCTCAAACACATGTAAACACAGTCAGTAGCCGTGTTTCAGATCAGCCATGCGCATGGGCATGCCATGCGTTAGGATGCATTCTGGGATGAGAAACGTCAGAATTGCCGGTGATAACTTCCTATGCGACTAGTCACCTGGCTTTCAAAACTCGCGGTAGTTCCAGGAAAACAACTTCTGTTTGCTTTTCTGTGCAGTTGCTCTCAAACAAGTGCGGACATAAGACCCTCCCCTCAACATCCGGCCAACGTTGTCCTGGTTGGTTGGAATACTAACTCCTTTCTGAGAGGCGTTCCCTCCCGAAATATGCTTATTAAAAATAGACGACTTTGTGAACTTTAACTTCATAACTCATCACGTTTGATGAGAGGGGCTTTAGATTGTTTTTAATGAAACTACAGTTGGCAAATAAAATCCCTTGACTGCAGAAAAGTTGACCTCCATTGTGATGACATATTTACTGGGTAAATATCTTCTTGTTCAGACTACGAGAAGTGGACCTGTGTCCGACATGACGTGGCGGGAACTTGACGTGTTTCTGACTAGTTCCGACGGATATTCTCAAGTCTTGCGCATGCAAATGCGCAAATGCATGCGATCTGAAACACGACTAATGACCGCTGGATATTGGTGGGGACACGTCACCTCTGTCCATGCCAAATATACGCCCTTGAATGAGACAGATTTACTTCCATAGAACACCAGACTCACCTGACTTTGGGTAAGTGACCAGGAAGACGTCGCTGTCACGGATCTCAAAGTTCTGAAGGGAGTCGATGTATTCTGCTGTGGTCAGACCGATCCCGAAGTTATAATCCTTATACCTACACAGAGAATCACTTATCTTCTCCATAGCTCTCTTTTGATCTAAACGTGTTGTGTAGCATGAACAACAAAGCTAAAAAAAAAAAAAATCCACTCAAAGTCCACTCGAGATAAGATACAGAGGTTATCTAATAGGAAGAGAACTGGCACTCTGGTAATTTCGTGTTTCTGTAATGGTCTCGGTAATACATCTGTCAATGCGAGGGCGCTCGTAGGCGAGTGCAGAATGAAGTCGTGATGTAGTCGAGGTTTGCCTATGCGAATTTGCATTAATGATGGTGTAATGCAATAGAAACACAACACTGAACTTTGTTGATGTGAATATATTATTGTTATCTATTGATCACAGTTTAATTCCCACCCATTTTCTCTCTTCCTCACACAGGAAGTAGCGGATTTAGGCACGGGCGAACCGGGCAGCCGCCCGGCGTCTGTTGGGGCGTGGCACGAGCGCTATTAACCATCATATTGGGGAATTGCCATACTGGCACCCCCTGCAGGCGCCCCTGCTTGCTGAGAACGTGCCATGTACAGAAGCCGTGTGAGAAGAAGAAAGGGGAGGGAGTGAGGGGTACGGACAGCAGTCCGCTCCGTTGAAAAGTACACCCCCTCCCCCCCTCCCCCCCGTCAACGATGATCTGAATCGGGGGCGCAAAATTGCAAAAGACGGCCCATCATGTCCACCATTGATGCAGTTCGTAGTGGCATCCGCACAGGCCGCACGCTCTACATGGCGTCTCGACATAGCAGCCCTCTCCTCAGCAGCAGCAGGCCTCTCCTCAGCCTGAGAAGCTAGAACGGCAGCCCAATCAGCCCTTTCCTGGGAAGCCCTCTCAGCCCGTTCCTTCTCAGCTCTCTTCAGAAAGCTCACCAGCTCATCCTGCCTCTGCCGCTTCCGTGGCCTCAGTGTCGCTGTGGCCTCTGCACTGGAGGCGGGGAGACAGGGAGTGGAGCTGGTGAACGGCACTGGTGAGGGAGTGCTATCGGGTGGCGCGGACGATCCTGCGCTGGTGGAGAGCACAGCTGGGAGAGCCATGTCTCGGGTCGGGTCAGGTCGCTGGATTACCAGTCCTTGTTCTCCACCCCCCCATGACTGGTGGAGCCACATCATGGTTCCGCCCTAGAACCCTTTCCATTTCTGCATAGAATTGGAAGCGGACATGCCCCCTTCCAGTAGAGGCATTGTGATCCCTGGCTTAAAGTCCTCCTGAAACTGCGTGGAGAGCTTCTCTGACATCTCCTCCCACAGCAGCTTCTTTGTGTGCTTTCCCAACCGCAATCGTTTCCCAATCGTTAATGCTTTTTGCAGGACCCTCACCCTCTACCTGAAGATGAACCTCCAGCAGGTTGATCAGGAAGAGGGTCTGGGCCCGGTTTTCCGATAATGTCTACTCTTGGCACGCTCCGAAGACTCTGTAGTCGTGGTTCCCGAATGGTCTCTTAGGAGTCTTCGTAGGAAACACTCCTTACGTCGTTTGTAAATGGCGCTGTCTATAAAGAAAGTTCTGAATCGATTGCTCAGAGATCAATTTTCCATTTAATGTGTATGACAGCATTCTAAAAAATATTGCAGTCTTTGCGAATAAAATATTGCTAAAATTCCTTCTTGTCGTAGCCGTTTAAATGAGGCAATTGCATTTCTGTTTACAAAGGTGTCTGACTTGTTTATTATTTATGAAAATATACATTTTGAAATGAAAGCTAGGCTACATTTTGAATAGTTTATTTAGAATATTATATAATGTTTATTTGAGACAGCTAGAGATGGAATTCCATTCAAACTAGTGCACTGATACACCGGCAGAGTTCTACGCCCGTCTCATGGCCGACCAAAGCTTAATTTCTATTCGTTTCTTTTCTATTTTCAAGCATTTCTGAAGCGTCTTGACGCCCCGGAAGTGACATGTTGTTGAATATTTTTAGACCCCTTTTGCGTTCCCTCGCCATAACTAGGGAGAGCGGGCTGAGCTGAGTCCCGGTCGGCAGCCCGGTTCGTGGGCGGACCGGGGGGGCAGCCCGATGGGCAGCGCAGATTGGGGGCGCAGCCCAGTGGGACCGGGGACCGGAGCCCCGGTTGCGGTGAGTCCGGGAGTTCTCCTCCGGGAGTTTTGGTGGTTGTGCTTGTTATAAAGAAATGCAACATTCAAACTAAACGTCAAGGGAAGGAGGTGGAGGGTGGAAAAAGTATTTAGACTGCTTATTAAGTTCACTTGTTGGTTATAATGGTTTATTCGTTTCCCAGTATCATTATCCTTAATTTAGAAGACAGTTTTGTTAATCTTTGAGTTGTGAAATGAATGCAATCTTTTTTTTTTTTTTTTTTTTTCAAAAAAAGTTTTGTTCCAAATGATAGGAAGCGAGTTGAGCTGACCTCTCCTGTTGTAGGCCTACCCACGGCCCAAACAAAGAACAAAAGAGACTTCTAGTAGGCCTCAACATTTATTTAACCATGGGCGAACATAGACCTACTAGCATAGAAAAATAAAAGCATAAAAAGCATTTAAAAAATAGAGAAAATATAGAAACAGCGGAGGAGATTGAGGCAATTATTCTTACAATAATATACAATAATATACAATAATACAATTAAACAACTTGGCCTATCCTGCATGTCTATCTATTGCTTGTAACAACGCAACAAGGATTTCTAAAGGTTACTGTACAGTGACGGAGACTACCGTTAGGAGCTGAACCATCACTACGGTAGAGCTAAGAAGGCTCTAAGGGCGCTCCAGACCAACCAAAGAGATTTGTAGCAAAGAACGTTTCGGGAACCATGCGAGATGTTAAGTAGGAACTCTTAAGTAGGGGTTCCGAATGACGTAGCGTTAAGAAGGCTCTAAGAAGGCTTCGGGAAACCGGGCCCTGCTGTCGGTTGCACCAGCAGAACGTAAAGCCCGTCATAAGTTTGGGTGTAAAGTTCGCCCTAACCCTATGCTCGACGTAGCTAGTTTCAAACTAAAGGTGTTCTAAATTTTGGTTGCACCACCATAACTTAAGTTTTAACATTACTAGTAGTGCGTAAATTGTACCAGTGTCGCATTTAATTACGCTTAGATAATTTCAAGCCAATCATTGACAACCAACAATGTAAACAGGAAGTAACGGCAAGTTTCCACCTTATCCGAGTGTTACATTAGACATTAGACGTTAGTGTTACATAGTAGCTGTCACATTTGGGAAGCCAGCGATCTGGTCACATAGTTGACAGACATGATTTAGTTCCGCAGGCTGTACAGGAAGTGATAATGTGTTGAGATGCACAGAGACACGACCACAGCTCCGCTCTGCAGACAGTAGAGCACATGGACCGAGTCACCAACTAGGTTTTGAAAAGACCCAGTGGCAAAATATCTCAGAGCTAAACACACTTGCATCGCTGGACTTAGAGCTGAATTTCGGTTTGTGTTGTGCTGCAGGTCGATGTCAAGAAGGCCGGTTATTGTAAGTAATTCCGCCCGGCAAAACCGAAATCGCGCATTTAAATCTAGATAATCATACTGATGAAATGGATCGATGCGGTCACGGACAATTCAACTCCTCTTCCCATTGCTCAAAACGAATAGCAATCTTTTGTATTTAAATATTTTAACGTATTAGTATTTATCATTAGGATGGAACTTACACTAGCTAGAGGGGAGGTGTAAAATATAAGTTCTAACTTGCTTGTTTTCCAGGCCGAAGAAAACTGGATAGATAGAAAGATAGATAGATTGATACTTTATTCATACTTTCATTCATTCATACTATTTATCACAGAAGGATTTAGGATTTAAGCATCCAGTAGCATACACTCACACACCTAAAAGGTGCTAAAACTATTTAACTAGTTACACTATCTACTATAACACTATTTTTGAACATGACATAATCCAGTGTATAATGGTAGCCTGCCTTTGCAGAAACACTAACATTGCAAGCCTTAAATTGCATAACATTTTGCCAACTAGATATAGAGATAGACAATACTGTATTCATACTTTCATTCATTAATACTTAACTAATTTTATGAAACATGCAAGATATGCCAAGTTGTTTAATTGTTCATTCATAGTTTGCATCCATTGAGGCCAAATGAAATTATATGTTTGAATTAAGGATGTAATTGCCTCATCTCCTCCGCTGTTTCTATATTTTCTCTATATTTTTTATGCTTTTTATGCTTTTATTTTTCTATGCTAGTAGGTCTATGTTCGCCCATGGTTAAATAAATGTTGAGGCCTACTAGAAGTCTCTTTTGTTCTTTGTTTGGGCCGTGGGTAGGTCTACAGCAGGCGAGGTCAGCTCAACTCGCTTCCTATCATTTGGAATAAAACTTAAAAAAATGATTTATTTTATAACTCAAAAATTAACTAAACTGCCTTCTAAATTAAGGATATGATACTGGGAAACGAATAACCCATTATAACCGAGTGAACTTAATAAGCGGTCTAAATACTTTTCCACCCTCCGCCTCCTTCCCTTGACATTTAGTTTTCACCTGAATTTACACCGCAAGCGAGTGTAACGAGTGTGACATAAGCGTAACGTAGGCTTATCAATTCACACCGCCACCATTTGAATGTTGCATTCCTTTATAACAAGCACAACCACCAAAACTCCCGGAAACAAGCACAACCACCATAACAGCAGGACTCCCAGACTCACGTCGGGGCTTCAGGGACCGGGGCCGGGCTGCACTGGGCTGCGTAACTGGTCCACGCTGCCCCCTGGTCCGCCCGTGAACCGGGATGCCGACCGGGGACAGCCCGGTCTGCTCTCCCTAGTTATGGCGAGGGACCGCAAAAGAGGGGTCTAAAAATATTCACCAACATGTCACTTTGGTTCTATGCCCGGCTGTGAGACGGGCATAGTGTATCAGTGCACTAGTTTGAAGGGAATTCTTTGAATGGAATCTCTAGCTGTCTCGCATAAACATTCTTATATAATATTCTAAACTATTCAAAATGTAGCCTAGCTTTCATTTAAAAATGTAATTTTCATAAATAATAAACAAGTCAGACACCTTTGTAAACAGAAATGCAATTGCCTCATTAAAACGGCTGCAACAAGAAGGAATTTGAGCAATGTTTTATTCGCAAAGACAATATTTTTTAGAACGCTGTCATGCACATGCTCATGAAATGGAAAATCGATCTCTGAGCAATCGATTCAGCACTTTCTTTATAGACAGCGCCGTTTACGAACGACGTAAGGAGTGTTTCCTCCTAAGAGACCGTTCGGGAACCACGACTACAGAGGTACAACTTCTGACTACAACAACTTTGGTAAGTCATAACGTAGGAGTCTTCGTAGCGCGCTAAGAGGACGTTATCGGGAAACCGGGCCCAGGACTTTTTCAGTCCCAGGCTTTTTTTACGCCCATGCATTAGCTCCCCTTGTTGTCGCGTACGCACCACAGGAAAGTCCGAGAGGCTTATAAACGGAGCGTTGACGAGCGGCTCAGAAAAGTAGGCGGGCGCAGCCATCTTTGTGTTGAGACACGTCACGGAGATCTTTCGCTACTCTGTGTACTCTGGATAAGGCCCAGTTGGAGCTGGGAATATCCAAGGAAAAGGGGGCGTTCCTTACTGCCGCAACGCATCATGACGCAAGAAATATGGGTAATCGCAACTAGTAAGTGGGCAAACGATACAACTGGAATCATGGCATAACCCCCCCTGATGATTCTCTAAAGGCTATGTGATCTTACACTCTGGCTCCTGCCATCTGGGCAACAATTATTATTTAACAATTATTTAAGATTAGTTTGTCCCTTTTTGACCTGATAAAAGAAAAACACCTTGTATTTAAATGTTCATTTTTGCAACTTTGCCTAGTGTGAGTGTGCCCTTTTAGCTCCTCTGGTCCCGGTTCCTTGGTTCCTTTCTGAATCAGGGTTTACAGAACTAGAAGGTTCTAGTTCTAACAATATTCAAGAGGAAAAAACACAACCAACTCACAAACACAACTATGATAGACTGGAGATTGTTTATTGGTTCATGTGTGTACTTTTGTGGTCAGGCCTATGAAGCATATCCGACTGCAGATTAGAGAAAGACTAGTCACTGAAATGCAGGCTGTGATCCGATGTTAAAGGGAACCAACAGCCTGTGAACCCTATAGCAGGAGAAAGAGGATCCACCATAAGGAGGTTAGGACCAGACCCAGACACTCAAGCAGGTTGGCAATGAAGAAGCCTTTAATGAGTGGGCTGTCACATAAAAAAACCACAAACTTCAATGGGAGGTTTAGATTGGCAGATTAAACATTGAATCATAAAATCACAAACAGATTTCACACACATTTTAAACATTTGATAATATTGCTTCTGGTGCTGTTGTCCAGAAAATAATTCAGCTCTTTCTAAACATCTGCGGAATGCAATTGTTCTAGTTATGTGTGCCGGTTGCACACACACCCACGCACGCACACCCAAATTGTCACATGATTTTGACACATGATTGTATTATTTTCAACAAAATACAAATTATTGCTTTAGGATACAAAGTTCATCACAGAAAATTCCCTCCCACAGCTAAGTTCAGCTGAAGATGTGGACGATTGGACCCACAAACACATAAGATCAGTGTGTAGAATGTGCAATATTGTGCCATTAACTGCAGTCTGCTGATTGACTTTATGAGCTACTGGATACCTGACATTTTATAACCGTTTGGTAGAAGTCAACTGAAGAAGATCATGTCGGCCTACAAGATACCAAACGTACAAGAGGACCAACGGTACAACGTCAACATGGATCCACCTCTTCTCAGCATGTGCTCACCAGACAACAGACAACTAGCTTATTGGATCAGACATCGTTCTCCGTGGCCTCCTTCAGTGGATTCAAAGGCTGCTCCAGTAAACTCAGGCCCTGTTTGGACTCCAGCAGCCCACAGTGCAGGCCCTCGTGCATCGTCTGCCAATCGCTGAGCATTGAGCGCAGGAGTGCCGCCCTGGCTCTAATGAACTGGGAGACGGCACTCTTGTCCCCTTTGGCCAAACTGATGCTTTCCTTGCAGATCATGAAGATGTCTAAACCGACAAACAGAGCGTTGACAGTGATTAACCCTGCCCTGGCGGACTTGGAGAGGGCAGCTGGCCCTCGGACCACTGCCGTTCCTACGTCATCAAGGCCGTCCACAAGGACATCTATGCTTTTGCCAATTACACCTACATTTTTGACAACCTTGGCTCCTCCCTCAAACGCATGACCATAATCCTCTCCCGATACCTCTTCCCTCTGATTGGTCACCTCATCCAGGCACACCTGGATTCTGACCACATCCTCCATGAAGCTCTGGAGGCCTTCACTGGCTCTCTTCTGCTGGGAGTTATTGACCGCTATCTCCGTTACTGTGGTGACTACACTGTTTACTGCACTGGTGACCCCCAGACCCACACCCCCCATGGTCAGACCCAGAGACACCCCAACTGTCACTGGGGCTAGAAACAGACCCACGATGGCCAGGACCCCACCCACGGCCCCCACTGAGCTCCCAGCCACAGTGGAGATCTTGTAGCCCATGTTCATCCGGTCCAGCTGGACGGCACAGTCCTCCATGTCATCGAGGAACTGGAGCATTCTGGGACAACATTCGCTGAACAGGTCGACAAAGCCTGGCACCGACTCCTCCTGGAATAAGAACACCAGTCTGAAGTTCTGGTCGTTCCTGAACAACGGAATGGAAAAGATGAAAATATGTTATTAACCCTGGAAGATATTCCTGATGATATTCAATATGAATAAACCTTTTCATGTGTTTGAATTTATTCATTGATAAATAAAACAGCCATCAAATCTCTAGTTATCAACTAGATGTACCGCAGAGCGATACAAAATATGACCGCTGCCCAGTCCAGCACATTTTTTAGAAAAAAAATTAATTATGCTTTTCAAGTTGTTGTGATTTTGAGCTATTTTGTCCCTTATTTTTGTGTCTGTAATTGAGTGTGTGCATAGTGTGTGGTTGTTTTGTGTATAGTGTGTTTCTGTGTGAGTTTATTTGTGTGAAGTGGTGTGTTTGCATGTGAATTTGTTTTTTTTGGTATTTATGTGTGTGCATATGAAATGGGTTAACATGGGCCCTGGAGGCAAACATATGCGAAGAATTAGTCATTCTAGGCCCTACAATTCTCAAGATATTGACAGAAAACTATTGACAGAAAAACTGTTCAACCATCTACAGGCCAGTTGATGTACAGTCACTAAATGTTCGCATAAATCAATTAATTGTATGGCCCCCCATGAACAGAATTCCATGAAACTTGGCATACATTCAGAGGGTGTCATAATGATCCTATAATTCCAATTTCGTGCATTTTTGACCATGTCAGCCACAGATACCTGCGATTAATTTGTGCTTATTCATTTTTAACTAGGTGGCGCTAGACATAAAATGAGTGGTTATGGAATGAGTTGACATGACCCCTTAAGATCAACATACCAAAAAAAGGTGGTCCTCCTAGACCCTACGGTTCCCGAGATATTCACAGAAAACGAGTCAGGCCACCTACAGGCCAGTTGGTGTACAGTAACAAATTAATTTATTGTATGCCCCCCCATGAACGGAATTCCACGAAACATGCATTCAGAGGGTGTCATAATGATCCTGCACTTCCAATTGTGTGCAGTTTTGACCATGTCTGGTCAGAGATGCCTGCGATTACAACACCTAATTTTAGCTTTTTCATGTTTAACTAGGTGGCGCTATACATTAAATGAGTGGTTATGGGATGGGTTGACATGGCCCCTTAAGACCAACATACAAAAAAAAGTGGTCCTTCTAGGCCCTATGGTTCTAGAGATATTCACAGAAAACCGTGTCCGCCCTACCCTCCTTTCAGGGGGTCCAGTCCGGCGAGGGGGCAACGGATCAAAACGGAAAACAGTGGTTCCATGCTATCCTTGTGGGGCTATATGCCCACCAAGTTTTGTGCACCTCGGTCTTTCATTGACCCAGGAATCCTTGACAGAAATTTGCTCATTTGCTAAAAAAAAAAAAGATCTGACTAAATCGATATGATCATAATAAGTGGCCTAGTTACCACCATCAAACAATTTAGGATTTGTTAATTCCAACATATTCTACATCCAATTAAGTACTTCCAGGTTTGTCATGTCTCACAGGGATGGTTATGAATGTCAATGATATTTATAAAAATCTCTGATATTTGTAAAAAATGTTGCCCTCAAATCTGAGTAAGAGAAGTATCGTGATATTTGTGTTTTAAGAGCCTGATTTGTGGGACGGAACATGAGGACGACTGGGGGCTGGGTCCCCGAGTGATGCTCCTGCTCACCTGAGACTGGAGAGGGCTTTGACGTGGACCAGGGTCTTCTGCAGCTCCTCCTCCGTGAGATCCTCCGCAAACTCGACCAATGGTTGTTGGTGTCTTTTGTGCCCGAAGCCGTCAGTAATGCTGGAAATAAAAATCAAATCAATTATTTGTGTCTTAATCACAGGTCTAGTCTCAAAGGGCTTAACATGCTGTGTTAATGACCCCCCCTGACCCCTAGCCCCACAGAGGGCAAGAAAAAAGTGGTCAGGAGTGCAATGGGGGCCATCATTGACATACATACATACATACATACATACATACATACATACATACATACATACATACATACAAAACATTTTAAATTACATGGTTCAGTTCAATAATACTGTGGAATACTGTGTGAATGAATCGATCAATACATCTCCAGCCGTGATCCCAGACAGCCTACCTTGCGTCCATCGTCTTACAGATCTTCTCAGTGGTGCGGATGTATTTGTCCAACTCATCCACAAAGATGGCCACGTTGTGGAGGCTGGGCGTGAAGAAGACCTCAGCATCTCTCTTGAAGCGCAGGAGCAGAGGACAGACCAGCCGTGCAGCTGAGATGATGTCCTCCACACTCTCCAGGCTGATCCCAACAGACAGCTTCACCACCTCTTCTACCCCCGTGAACACCTGCAGAGAAGTTAATGCAAGCTTCTCCACAGCATCCAGGAAGTCGGTGAGCTTCTTCACTCCTTCCAGAGTGTTCATCAGCACAGTAGCCAGCTCTTTTTCCAGCTCCTCACGTTTACGGTTTGAACTCCACCTGTTGCGAAAGTATTCCTCGAAGGCTTTGCCTTTATCTGTAGCCTTGAACACCTGGACGAACCCACGGTTCAGTCGGCTGCCCCTCTCCTGGATGTCCCTCATCAGCTCCAGCTCTGTCTCCCTCTGGAGCATCCATTTGGAGTTTGTGTTACAGAATGCGGTCACTGTGTCGAAGAAGTCCAGAGTGTCGGAGACGTATGACTGCAACATCTCCACCGCGTTTGGTCTGAGGATAAACAACTAAATTAACATTTGGCAACAATAACCTTAGAGGACATTGATATATTATTTCCTACTGTAGCCCGGTGCTATAATTGTGCTAGAAACAAAAATTTACCTTTTACCTCACTTGGAGGTAAAAGGTAAATTTTTGTTTGTGAGTGAAGCGGCCGTTCTGTTCTGGCCTCCACGTACTCAAGCGACGACACAGGCCTGCAACGTGGGGGCAAATCTAGTTTGGGACTCTGTTTGCTTTATATATTATTTTCCTGATATAATTTTACATTTAGGGCTGTGATTCCATTTGTGAATTGGTTTACCTGTGTGTTGTTGGAAACAATGATTTAAGTGATGTTTAACGGGTAATACAAAGAAACATATTTTTCATACTAAAAAGGATGTGTGTGCTTTTATTGTAATTACCATGCCAGTAATTCCCATTCATTAGGGGCTAGTGAAAAGGGTATAGTTATATACATTCAATGAGACACTACAATACTAATAACATAAAATCGTGTAGATTACCACATATAGTGTGTGGTCAGTTAATTTAATTGAACTCAGGAGCGTCCCAGTAAACTGTTGGCTTGGGACCCACATTTTCCATGGTCATTATGTCACGACCCATTTTTATTTAAACAGAGCTACCTATCATTCGACAGTGGTATGGTCTTCAGCTTATCTGATCTATAACCTGTCTGACCATGTCCATTGCTGCAGGTAGGAGAAGCTCTTCCGCTATTCTGTGGGCTTTCTTGGCCTTTGCAATACAATGAGCTACGTGGTAAGATGCGGAGTGCCTGTCCTTGTTTGGAACATGATGACGTTAGACACTTCTGTGATGCCCTCAGCTCATGGAGTCGTCTTCTAAAGTACTCGACCGGTTCGTCTTTGCACATGGGATGTTTTGTTTCTAAATTACGTTTCAATGTTGATAGTTGCACTCTTGTGCGAGCACTTCACTACATACCACACACTGGGGTTTGGGCCCTTTTTTATCCTCGATGTACGGAAATCCATATTTGACAAATTTTACTCTAAAACTCTAAACTTTTACGTTTGTTTGTTTTTTCTCCTACACTCCGTGACCCATTCAAAACGAGTCCGCGACCCACTTTTGGGTCGCAACCCACCAGTTGCGAAAAAGTGAATTAGATGGTCATGCCCATAGCCAGGGCTGCCAAGTGTCCATTCTCACGCAACACGCCACACTTGACATTTCTCACGCATATTTTTCCCCATTCAAAAAAACAGAAACAACTATGACTAAAACCCATATTCTTGGGAATCTTATCCTTTATTCTAATATAACCTATATTGAACCTAATGAGACATCTTGATCTTGCACATGAGTGAATTAGTCAGCGCAGGTGTTGTGTTCTGTTGGGAGCGGCGTTGGTTGTGAAGTCTGACCAGGGCCAGGGGGAAGGACCCTCCCTATCTCTGCCTCACACACCGTCACTGGAGGAGCTGCCCAGGGCTGCCAGAGGGTCTTGACTGGGGTGGGACGTGTTCTCCATCAGGGTAGATGGCTTCTCCATAATTGTCCTTTCTCCCACCACCTCTGTTCGATCAAGACGTAGGCCAATCCAAGGACAGAGTGGGCATTCTGAAGCAGAGAACCGGTCTGTTCTCGCTCTCTCGTTTTCTCTCTCTCTCTCACTCTCGTTCTTTCTCTGTCTGTGCGTGTCGCTCTCATTCTCTCTGTCTATGTGTGTCACTGTCGCTGAATGTGTGTACAGTTCTGACTGGTAAAATTACTTAAATGAAAATTACACCCTCGACTTAGACTGGTAAAATGAAAATTACACCCTCGACTTAGCCCTAAAACAATTAACTTTCCCCCCCAAGTAAACACCCATCACTTTATATACAGTATAGCCATGGCATTGGGGCGCTACACTTCAATTTCACCTGTTGCCATACTATGGCGATCCAACAGACTTGAAGGAATTACCAAAATAGTCGGACATGTCATAGTTGTTCACTATACATTTGCAAAACGAAACCACCGAAGCAGACGGAGTTTGACGTGTGAGTTTGTCGTACCTCAGTATGTGGTCTTCTTCTGCCATCGTGCTCGATTAGTAGGCTGTGTCTATCATTTGCGTTTTGTATAGATTTCTATGTCATAAATCAACAGTGCAACATATGACGCAGACGGCCAGTGAAATTATTGACTTCCACGAGTCACAGGCTGAGGCGACGCGTCTGCTCCGTTTCGTTTCCTTATGTCCCAGTCGCGACACAACAAGCCCTGGAGCGAGGGGGCGGGGCCGACCCATTCACATGTTTCAGAAACGCAAGGGCGTAGGTTTGGTCTCAGGTTTGGTAGGGACTGTAGGGACACTGGGCGTGATTTTGTAAGTTTTGTCCCCCGTTCCGATCGTCGACACGGGGGGTGCTCGAGGTTCTCGCGGCCGCGGTGGATATTTCATCGGTGCTTGTTCCCATCAATCAATCAATCAATCAATCAATCAATCAATCAATCAATCAATCAATTTATTGTTTAAAGCGCAGTCTCACCATCGAAATGGTCTCAGAGCACTTCTGGGAAAAGACATCAATGTATTGATAAAGCCATCGAAATGGTCACATAACATTTCTGGATAACAAAAATAGGCTACATTGATAAAGCAGAGTGATAGTGATACGGACAAAAACACTACATCGATAAGCAGAGTGATACGGACAAAACAGAGTTGACTGAAATAGTGGCAAGTTACAGCAAGAAGCAATAGGACAGCAGGTTATTTCCATAGTGCTTTGAAAATAGAAAATAACTTTAACATAGATTTGAAAGCATCCGTGGACCCTGCATCTCTTATATGTCTGGGTAGGCTATTCCACAAAAACGGGGCACGAGAGACAAATGCTCTCTTACCGGCTGATCTTTTGGTGGATGGAATAACCAAAAGACCAGCATCAGCAGATCGGAGGGGGAGTGCAGGGAAGTATGGAAGGAGAAGCTCAGACAAGTACAAAGGAGCAATCCATTTAGTGACTTAAATGTTAATAAAAGAACCTTGAAGTCTGCCCTGGCTGTTATTGGAAGCCAATGTAGGGAAATCAATACAGGTGTTATATGGTATTTTTTTTTTTTTTTTAAGAATCCTGGCTGCAGCATTTTGTGCCAGCTGAAGGCTTCTGGTTACACATTTATGAAGACCAGAAAAAAGGGCATTACAGTAGGCCTAATCAAGTCTTGAAGTGACAAATAGGTGAATTAGTGTCTCAGCATCGCGCAATGACAAAAATGATCTAATTTTAGCTATGTTGCTGCATCGCGCAAGGAATAAGGACCGATGTATGCTTCGCACCCATTTGCAAAGTTACCCCCTTGAATCAAAATATTGGTAGGGACATTCATTTCTTTCCCAAAATTGGTCGGGACATGTCCCTCCGTCCCTACCCTAAATTACGCCCTTGCAGAAACGCACACGTTAATGAAGTGCGGACTCTCTTGGCTTCGGGTAACTTTGAGAGCATCCATCCCTGCAGAACACCGGGGGAGAGAAGGAGAGAGGAGTGGGAGAGGGGAGAAGAGGAAAGGAGATGTGAGGAGGGGAGACGAGAGGAGACGAATGGAGATGTGAGGAGGAGAGGGAGAGAGGAGAGGAGATGAGCAGGGGTCGTGGTTCGGCTTCCGAACCACGGACCATCAGCCTTCTTCGTTTAGTCTGTTTAAAAGCATGTTACATGTTCCCAAAAATCACTTCCTGAACCTAGAATGAATTAAATTAAAAGAAAAAACTTATGTTACAGTTATGTTACGTAATGCTGGATGCAATGTCTTTGTTCGTTGAGTCCAGGCGTGTGTATGTCACGGGTACGCCCAATGGAAGTGCCCCCCCCCCCAATGGACCACCAGGGGGTGCCAAAGGGGCACACTAGGATATGCACTCCCACCGAACGCACCCGGACCACCAGATACAATCCCCAACAATTCGCAGCAAGCAGACAGAGGCAGGAGTAGCAAAACAGTGAGTTTTAATTGGGGGAATTCATAAAAAAAATACAATGGAAGGTCTACAATAAAAACACTGGTCAATCCCACAGGGTCAAAGGAGCGCCGCACCCCACGGGCCCCACCCACAAATAGCCCACCCTCGCCTGACCCCCTTAGACACCGCACTCCAACACCACACCACTGCACACGTCCACACTGCACCCAACAGCACCGCACACTGCGCACCTCAACCTGCACCCAATAGCACCGCACACCAGAGCACCGCACACGCTACGCAACAAAACAGGGGAAGTCAGGGTTGGAGGCCAGCGTCGGTAGGGCCTCAGCTGGGAGGACCTCCCCAAACTGTGGCTCCAACCAACAATACATACAGGTTAGAAACTATTCGTTAGTCAAATATGACACAGACAAACAGGCAAAGAAATTGGCAAAATAAAGTAATATCTTAGCCTCCAGGAGGGAACAACCTCACCGGAGTGGCTTCAGCGACTAGTCCGCTGGCCCGCTGATGGCATTCCCCAGGCCCCAGTGAAGTTGCCCCTCCCGGTGCTGTTTCACCAGTCACACACGCACACACAAGTGCACACACGCAACATAACTCCCCCCCTATGATGATGGTCGTCCTCGGCCATCACATCTGTATCAAGCGGAGTGGGGGTTTCCCCAGGTTGGTGCGCCGGGATCGGCGAGGGGGCCCCACTGCCACTGCCCCCTCCTGCAGGTCGTCGGGGACAACAGCCTCCCCCGGCATGGCCTCAGGATCCACCTCCACTCCAACAGGTTCTGGATCTGGCACTGCTGGTCCAGGAGGCTCCTGCTCTCCTTATCTCAGATCAGATACTCCAGGTCTGGGATACCCTTCACCCCTGTCTACATATGTTGGGAACATGGCGGGCAGACCACAACCGGCCTCAGGGGCTGCATGATCATAGCCGCCTCTTCCAGTGAGCCCCCATGGGTGGTGGGGGAGAAAAGGTAAGCCCAGGTGTCTGTGACCTTCCAGAGGTCTGCTTGCCGACGGTTCTCTCAACTGGTCCTCCAAGTGCAGGGGCACCCCTGCCGGGCATGGTCGAAGGTTATTTCGGTGGACAGTACGGCCGGGGCCCTCCTGCCCCTCGGGTCGCACCTGGTACACTGATTGGTCAGGCCGAGGCTGTCCAAACACCACGTGGGGCCTGGGGACCCAACACGGTGCCAGCTTCCCAGCCTCTCATCGCCGAAAATGTCTTACCAGGACACCCTCACCGGGCAGCAAGGGCACCGCCCGGGCCCGTTGATCGTAGCGGCCTCGATCCCATGCCTGGCGCTTGGCGGCATTCATACTCACTCGCTCGTAGGCCGTGGTCAGGGCTTGATGGTGGTGGTGGACCCACCCTTCCAACGAGGTTCTCCGCTGTGGCGGCGAGACGTCATGCATCAGATCAACTGGCAGCCTGGCGTGACGGCCAAACACTACAAAGTGAGGAGTCATCCCAGTGCTGGCGTGGAGGATGTTGTTATACGCCTGGACCAAGAACGGCAGCTGATGATGCCACTGAGGTTGAGTGGCCGGGTCCAGGGAACTCAACAGGGCGATCAGCGTCTGATTTAACCTCTCGCAGGCCCCGTTCCCCTGAGGGTGATAGGGGGTTTTCCGGCTTTTTACACACCCATACACCTCGCACAGTTGTCTCATCAGTCGGGATTCAAAGGCTGCTCCCTGGTCCGTCACGAACCTCTCTGGGCACCCAAAGGGCTGAATCAGGGCGGTCCACAAGGCCTTGACAGTGCTGGTTGCGGTCTGGTCTTTAGTAGGGACTGCAAAGGTACACCGAGAGAACAGATGTACGGGTAAACATTGGTTGGACGGCCTAATGACAGATAGTCCAAAACAACCACCTCGAACGGATAGCTGCTCACTATCGACTTTAAGGGTGCTCGTTGTTCTGGCCCAGCCTTACTCACCGCACAGGTGGGGCAGTCATTTCAGTCATCAGCCTTACCCATGCCGACCCAAAAGAACCGGTGCCGCAGAATGAATAGCACTCGCTCAGGGTTTGCGTGGCCTGCAGCTCGATGGTACTCTTGCCAGGTACCTTGGGCTCGGCTGAGCGGCACGACCAGCTGGCGGGCTAGTGTCTGGGTATCTAGTGCCATCACCGTCCGTACCAATAGCCCCTCCTGGATACTCAGTCGCTCCCACTCAGCAAGCAAGCCTCGTAGTCCAGGTGGTAATTGGCGGCGCTCCCCCAAGGTGGGTAGTCCCCCATCATTCAGCCACCGGTGGACCTGACCCAGCTCTAAGTCCTCTCGCTGGCTTTGCACCCATGCTGCTACCTCCGGCTCAGCCTGCACAGCTAAGGTGTTGCCCTCCGGTCCCCCCAGTCCTTCCGCCATCTGGACCGTGGTGTTCCCCTCGGGTAATCTCGACAGCAGATCGGCGTTCTGGTTCACCGCTCCTGGACGATACTTGAGCACATAAGAAAAGTTAGCCAGTTGGGCCACCCACCTCTGTTCGAGTGCTCCCAGTTTCGCTGTGTCTAGGTGTACCAGCGGGTTGTTGTCCGTGTACACCGTGAATTGGGCGCCCCAGAGGTAGTCCTTGAACTTCTCCGTCACTGCCCACTTCAAGGCCAGCAGCTCCAATTTAAAGGAACTGTAATTCTGGTCATTCCTCTCTGTGCGGGATAGGCTACGGCTGGCGTATGCGATGACCCGCTCTTGGCCTTCCTGGACCTGAGAGAGTACCGCTCCTAGCCCCTCCAGACTGGCGTCAGTATACAGGCGGAATGGTTGGGTGAAATCTGCAAACGCCAGGATTGGTGCCTCTAGGAGCTTCTGCTTCAGCTGGTTGAAGGCATCCTGGCAGGGCTGGGACCAAGTAACTGGAGCAGAGGGGCGTCCAGCTGTGCCCTGCAAGAGATTGGTTAGTGGGGCCGCCACACGAGCAAACCCAGGGATAAAGCGTCTGTAGTACCCCACAAATCCCCAAAACGATCTAACTTGCCGCACTGTGGTGGGGACAGGCCAATCGCTGACAGC
>OMLJ01035297.1:0-10322 GCA_900302595.1 Gadiculus argenteus | reverse complement strand
AGAAGTAACTGGTGTACAGGAAGCAGGAGCTGAGCGGGCGAGTTGATACGCACTCACACAATGGGAGGTGAGATGTGTCGGCTGAGAGCCGTGCAGTGTTGTGTTTACATGAATAGGTGCCATGGCCCGGTCCCTTAACAACCCACCGACGCCTTGGGTCTGGGTTTTAGAGGGATTACGTCTTGGGCACAAGCACTTTCTGACCGTTGTGTCGCTTCAATGGAAGACAAATGAATGAGGCTGCTGGGTAATTGCCGAGGCATAACCACCAATAGATAATCCACCTTTAGATTTCAATAAATTACCATTTGCAGCTTTTAGTAAACTCCCTTTGAATGGTGGAGTTTATGAAGATGAAAGTTAGTCGTAATAGGTCTGCAGTCAGAAAGAGCAAAATTAGTAAGAAGAAAAAGTGTTCAGGCTCCACGCCAAAAGAGGGACAGTCGGAGGAGGTTCAGGTCAAGACGGAGGTTGAGGTGTTGAGCGGAGGAGCGGTCGGGGTCACGGAGAATGAAGACGAAGACCCCTCCCTTGTTCCTCCGTCGCCGGGCTGACCGCCGGTAC
The DNA here is from genome assembly GCA_900302595.1 of Gadiculus argenteus. Classification (NCBI taxonomy): domain Eukaryota; kingdom Metazoa; phylum Chordata; class Actinopteri; order Gadiformes; family Gadidae; genus Gadiculus; species Gadiculus argenteus. Next base: position 9,758 of record OMLJ01035297.1, on the reverse strand, counting down.
CTGTGATGGTGTCGGCGTGGACGGGCACCATCGGGACACCGCGCCACACGCCGTAGACGCTGCCCCGGTACCAGGTGACGGGCGACAGCCCCGTGACCGCCAGGCTGCGGTCGTCACCGGCGACCGTGTGGTTGCGCAACTCGGTGCCGGTCTCGGCGTCCGTCACCTCCACCAGGAAGCCCTCGAAGGCGCCGTCGTCGGCGCGCCAGGACAGAGTGAAGCCGTCCCATGTGACCTTGCTCACCGTGACCTCCGTCACCACGGGCTTCTCCTCCTCTGAGGGGGGTGGGGAGGGGGAGGGGGAGGGGAGCGGCGGCAAAACACACAGCACGCACGCCACGTTACACGTTACACATGCAGGTGGAAACACTCACACGCTCACACGCACACACTCATCCACGCACGCACACGCATGTACACAAATACATGAACAAATTGAATTGAGACATACAAATGAACAAATGAAGAACGGGTCTTTCTCAGTGTTCTGACTGCTGCAGATTGTCTCATACGGCCAACAAACAGCAAAGTGAGCTCAGCAGCTCAGCATCCTAATATCGGCTAAGGATTCACTAACAAGAGGAGGGAAGAGGACGAGAGGAGAGCTATTCCATTAGCACTTCTGCCAATTCTGTTTTTGTGATCAGACGAGTGGAATCTTGAATGTTTTGTAGAGTGGAAATACTCCTTCATTTCCACTTTAAAAGCACAGGGTTAACAGGCGGTCGCAACCCGTAGCCACTGTCTTTTATTTTGAAGGCGGTGTGAAAGAAAAGAGACAGAGCGAGAGAGACATGCGGACGCAGCGTGATTTAATGGCCTTGGATGAGCCATTAAAGATTTGTTTGAAGGCGCAGCGTAGCCCGTCTATCCGACAGGAGTACACCACTTTCTTCAAACCCTGAAGCCATACACCGTGCACACAGCTCCGTCACGCCAGCATACTCTTAGGACGTGAGGAGGGAGAGGAAAGCGGAGAAGAAAGGGGATGAGCGAAGGCATCTCGGCGAGAGAGAAACGTGCAGAGAATAGCACTCTGGGAGCTCTGACCCAAGAACTCAAGGAAGGTAAGTCGAAGAGGTTGGAAAGACTATCGATGGATTCTCTTCAATGCAGCATCCCAGCATCAGCAGTCTGCCTCACACACACATACCTGGGCGGCATTGTGGCTCAGGGAGCGGGTTGGCTGGTAACCGGAAGGTTGCTAGTTTGATCCCCGGCTCCTCCATAGCGTGAGGTGTCCCTTAGCATCTAACCCTTAATGCTCCCGACGCGCTGACTGTTGCCTTGCACAGTTGACACCACCGACAGTGTGTGAATGTTCGCATGCATCGGTGAATGTTGCAATATTGTAAAGCGCTTTGAGTGGCCACTGGTTAGAACAGCGCTGTATGAATGCGGTTAGTTTATACCTCTGGGCTTCATTGAGCAGGAGGCTTCCATTCAGGGCTGCTTCTAAACGACACAGCTGAACTCACCATACATCGTTTTTGGATATAAAATGACTCTAAGATGACTTAATAACCTGTAAAGAAACAGCTTTTGGCCTCCAGCAATCGGAGACTCAGTGATCTGTTGTAAAGCAGCATTTTGACAATGTGTTTACAACACCACCCGAGTCTCAGAGAGGAGAAATCTTGTCCGTTTAATCCACGGATGAAACAGCCGGTGTGTTTCCCCGTTGATTGAGTGGTAAGATTAGAAGCCGTCGCTGAGCACCATGCTCTCCCCAGCGACGGTGGACCCAAACACATGCGACCACATGCAGATCCACCCACGCTTCATTCTCCTCTCCGGTTCGTGTTTGTCCTCACAAACCATGTCAAATCATCCAAATGCCGCCGCCACTCAAAGCCGTACCGCATGTCACGAACACACAACTTGTTGCTGCTTAGTGCCTCATTTGAATCACACTAAATCAATCAATTCACTGCTGAGTGTGCAGTTCTCTGTGTTGCGGGTTCCTGGCTTGTCTCGTGTGGCGGTGACAACCCAACAATGGACATGTGCGTTGGTTATTGGTGGTTTGCCGGCGGCCATTATTTAAAACATTGAAACATCTTGAAACATCTTCAGCCATTCTCTGGAAGGACTGACCAAACCACCGGCCCCCTGAATGGACCGACCCCCCCACATGGTTAGAATCTCATCTGCTTCAGATTCCTTCATATTGCTGAGTCTGAACAACAGCATGTGAGTGAAGAGAATGGCTGAAGGAGGTTTGATTCCCTATTGGCTGAAGCAGTGCTCAAGGAGTTATCCGCGCAATGCATTTAATTATTTAATTTATTTATAGTAATCCATCCATGTCTTTGTATTTGATTAAATGTTTGGTCCATACTGGTCGTAGTATGTGTGTATAGTGTTTTCAATGTCACTGTCTATTTTTGGTATTCTTGTGGTGAAACCGAAGGCAAATTTTCACACTGATATTTGCTTCCACTGCTATGCGGATGATACCCAGCTATACGTTTCTGTAATCCAAAATGACAACTCCCAAGTTTTCAAGTTGGAAGCTTGTCTTCTGGAAGTTAAGAACTGGATGCGTACAAATTCTCTCATGTTAAATGCTGACAAGTTACTAGCTGTGAGACCGTCTATACATAGAAATCTGACTGAGGAAATCAGTGTTAATATTAATGGCTGTATCATTACTGATAGTCTAATTATTAGAAATCTTTCTTTATTATTTTTTGGGTTATTTTTTATTCTTAATTAACATCACGTCACACATCAAAGCTGCCACCAAGATTGCATTTTATCATCTGAGAAACATAGCTAAAATCAGATAATTTTGATGTGATGCCGAGACACTGATTCACTCATTTGTGACTTCAAGACTTGATTACTATAATTCCCTTTTTTCTGGTCTTCCTAAATGTGTAACCAGAGGCATTCAGCTGACACAGAATGCTGCAGCCAGGATTCTTGCAAAAAAAATTGACCATAGAACACCTGTATTGATTCCAATAACAGCCAGGGCCGACTTCAAGATTATTTTATTAACATTTAAGTCACTAAATGGATTGGCCCCCTTTGTACTTGTCTGAGCTTTTTGTGGAATAGCCTACCCAGACATATAAGCAGTGTCCAGTGATGCTTTTAAATCTATGTTAAAGTCATTTTTATTCTCAAAGCACGATGGAATGTAACCTGCGGTCCTCCTTCACTATTTAAGTCAGTTCTTGCTGTAACTTGGTGTTTTCCTCTCACTATTTCAGTCAACTCTATTATGTCCGTATCACTCTGCTTTATCAATGTATTGATGTCATTATCCAGAAGTGTTCTGAGACCATTTAGATGGTGAGACTGCACTTTAAATAATACATTGATTGATTGATTGACTGACTGTGGACAATAAAGTTTTCGTATTTGTATTCGTATCTTGCAACGGTTCTTCTTGTTATCCCATCACAGCCTGTGACTGTCAGCCAGGACGAGATGACCAGAGTCCCCCCCCCACTCTCCCTAGACCCCTGTCCTCCCCCCTCTCCATCCCATCTTACCTCACCCGGCCTCGTCCGTCCCTGAATACATGTGCGTATGTGTGGTGTGCTTGTGTTTGCAGTGCGTATGTGTGTGTGTGCACATGCGCTACGTGTGTGCAGATGATAAACGGGCGTGGCCTTGGATTAGAGGAGCCGGTGATTCCGGAGACAATGTTTCAACACGGCCCCCAGCATGGGGCCCTTTATCTCCAGGGGCCCTACAGTTCATCACGGTCAAACCACACAAAGGACGGATCACCCCAAGCAATTAGCACATCAATGAGCGCTGTGTCACACACACACACACACACACACACACACACACACACACACACACACACACACACACACACACACACACACACACACACACACACACACACACACACACACACACACACACACACACACACACACACCTTTTACACATGCACCCTCACAAATGATAGAGTTGCACTCCAGTACAGAAATGAATACTTGTTCATATGTGCGTACATGTGTGCGTACATGGGTACGAAACCACGGGCTGTGCCTTTGACCTTTTGTTTCTCATTTCAGTTTTGAAGAACGTGTCACAGCTTACATGGTTCACAGCCCTGCGTATAGCAACTTAAAGCGCTACCTGCTGATACCTTACTGAGGGTTATGCACATACTTAACAAAGTGAAAGTGGTTCATTTAGTTGAGGGACGGATGGAGGAAAGTTTCCTGGCATAGCGACAGGTGTTTTTTCATTAAACATCCCTTGTCAAATCCCAGGAGTAAGGAGAGAAGTAAATCCCACAATTTATTTCAGCGTCATTTCTCCATTTTGACATGTGTGAATCTCCTTCAGAATTGAATTTCTCCTCGTATGACGTTATGGCCTTTGTGAATATAAAGAGCTTTCACTCACACAATATTAGTTTGAGTGAGTTTCATTGAAACCTTTAAACAGTGTTTCTTTCCCAACTTAGATGTGGCTGGTTAAAAGGCACAGAGTCAAATCATCGCATGCGATACAACTTTATTTACTTATGGTACAACTGTAAACAGCTGCTGGCTACATTAAAGATGCCGCCTTGTTTGTTGTTTACTGTTATTCTGAGATACATAACCCATTGAGATACATAACATAATTACCGTTGCTATGTATAACCTTTTAGTAAATAGTACAATTAGATAATAGTGGTGGAATACCATTTTGTATCTTATTGTAGAACATTTATTGGAAATGTAGAACATATTTCTGTTTCGAGTTTTATGGCTTTGTAATAAGAGAATATCACGCGTATAGTGATGAAATTGAATGCCGCCATTGCATGGTGTGAATTACTATGTATAGCAGACTGAACTATTCACAATGAAATGCATCAAGCCATTTTGTTGTAAAAGACGGTATGTTATCTTTCATGGTACATGTTCCAGAGACCGTCTACGTGACATATCACTTTTCATGTGCTGGTATTAACACCAAGTCTTTAAAAAGAAAGTGCTAGGTTAAAGGTTGGCAAACATGAGCATCTATTACAGTCATGGTATGGAGTTTGGCCGATGTTTGTCTTGTGGCGTTTACTGTCAAGTTTCTATTGCTTTGGAATGTGTTGCAGATGAGTTTCTCAGAATAACAATCTGCCAAATAGGGAATTTAAGAAGTGTATGAGGTAGACATCTCTTTTAAACTCTATTTTGTCTATCTCTTATGAGGAAAACCTGTATGGGTTGCATGAATGAATAACAATTACAAAATAGACTCCACTTTTAAGTAACACTGGGATTTAGATATATAATGGCTGTCATGTTACTTTGATAGAGCTATGTCCTACAAGGGACAGAGGGAGATAGACCTGATAAACTATTCTAACTACAGCTACCACAACTATACTGCTGTTACTCAAAAAGTATTGTAAAGTATTCCATATTCTGGACCCACATGTAGACTATCAGTGACTTGAATACATTTTCCCATGTAAGATATATATATTTTTATAAATTCTCGATTGAAGATGAAAAAGAAAAGAATATTTGTAAATGTATCCTTCCACCCAGTTAAGGGTTGCTTTGTTCACAATGTTTGTGAATATGTTTTAAATATGATGTTTACCCATCTAACAGTAAAATAAAGACGTTGCTAATGTTCCATCAGACTTCATAGCAAAGTGCCAGTCGACTTGTTGATTTAAAAATCGGTCCTCCCTTTATAAGTGACACACATTCACACAATGTACAGCCTCTATGTCTGTCTCAGATTCCAAAAGTAAACAAGCAGTGCCTTTCCTATTCTCATCTGCGTAGGGAAGGAGTAGGCTGCATATTCCACAGTCCAGCCTGTTGTTCTCACGGGTAAATACTTTTGGCAAGCTTTACAATGAAAAAAGGTGGCAAACAGCCCAAATAGTCACTTGAAACGCATTTGGATAACCTCAATAAAATCAGCTTTATGGACTGACCGTTATTCTCCCGATCAACTTGCAGAAATGTATATAATAGACATCATAATATGGCGCCTGAAGTTAAAGAGGCACCAATATTTGGGAGCAGACGCGGCACATTTCAAAGCGTTTTCTCTCCGATATTTGAAAACGGAGTCGTGCAGCGAGTGCCTGCGTGTCCCTTTTAAAACAAACCCAGCGCCTGTCAATCACAGCGCATTCCAACCAATCCCTAAGCTCCCTTTTTTAAAAGCAGCTTTTCCTGCTGTGCTTTTATATTGCACCATGGCCTGTTTCGAAGCATTTTTACTACCCCGGTTATTGCCACAAATCAAGAGGGCAAAGTGAACGGCATGGGACTCACACCAACTCTGACGAAATTGAGTCTGGTCCCTGCTAATGCGAAGTTCACGGCCAAGAATTGAACATGCAGATGATAGGCCTGTAGGCTACCTACAAGAGGAGGAGGGGTGGGATGGGGGGGGGATGGAAACAGGATTTCTAGAAATATACTGAGTATTCTGAATCGGTTGGGGTTTTTTTTTGCAAACGCATAGCCAAACTCACAACAAAACATGACAAGTCTGTCGAGGTTTAGTGGCTGCCCTCTTTCTTGCGTCAACCCCGGGGAGAGCAATAGTGAACCCAGCGTGGTGCTGCCACCTTTGGCAGGGGAGCACATGGGGCACCCCACTGGCAGTTCCTTAAAACTCTGCCCCTCGCACAATTTGCGAGACTACCCCGAGACGAGGTCTGGTGCATATGTTGACCATTCGGTTCACCATTTTGCAGACTCTGGATACCCCAGCCACCCGTTAGAGCACAACCCTAGGGGCATTCTCATTGGAGCCAATCTTCCCGGAGCAGGAATGCCACCCGTCACTGACCAACTGGCATCGAGAACTAACCAACATGGCGGTATTGGGAGATATCGTGACCTTCCCGGCTGCAGAGACGGCCGAAGCCATGCCTTTTTCACCACGTATCAAGAGCAGGCCCACTGCTCCAACGAGTCAAGTCGAGATCTGGGCAGTCAGATGATGCTGCATGGTTTACCAGGAGACCTGCTTTCCCGGACGCATCCCTATGGGCAGACCATCAGCCCGAGGGGAAACAACCAGCAGTTCGTCACCCAGTTCCTGGGCTTGTACAAGCCGCTGAATATGGCGATCCAGCGTGGAGGGAGCGACGCCTACATCAGGTGCCCTAAACAGAATCTCAAACACGAGCTGGTGTGTAAGTGGATCGACGGCCAGGAGGGGATGGGGAAGCTGCCCTGCGCCAGAACTTTCGGCACAATGTATGAACTTGTCACCCATGTGACAGTGGAGCACGTCGGTGGACCAGAGCACTCTGAGTACGTGTGCTACTGGGATAACTGTCCGAGGGAGAGGAAGCCTTTCAAAGCCAAGTACAAGCTGGTGAACCACGTCAGAGTGCACACGGGGGAAAAGCCTTTCCCTTGCCCTTTTCATGGCTGCGAAAAAGTTTTTGCAAGATCTGAAAATCTTAAGATCCACAAGAGGACTCACACAGGTTGGTTAATAACTATGTACTAATGCAATACTACTATTATTATGAAGTGTAATAACGATAATAATAATACCCCATGATTAATCATTTATTAGTTATATCAAGCATCGTTGTTAATATGCATTCATAATTACTACAAATATACAAAAAACATAAATATCAACCAAACTTAGTTTCTTTGCAAACCATCATTTTGTTGAAATTAATTGTTTATATTGGAAAACATTATTCGATTCTTATTATATGACCATTATTAGGCTGCTGTCGTTTTTGCTATAACTGCTGCTGCTGCTGTTGCTGTCGTTGCAATGCTGTCCATGTTGATATTGCCTTTATTTATTTATTTGTGTTGATTAAATGTCGCAAAAAAAGGATTGTGTGATGAACATATTTCGCTTTACCTTTTCTCTGTGTGTTCATGTTAATTCGTTGCGTGACGGGAGCACGGGGCAGATGCCATTTAGCAGCAGACTAGAAGAAGATACCTTAAAGGATCGGCCAGGCCTGGTCGTTTGGGTTGCTTCTCCCTCTCATTCATTCAAATTAATAAATAAATAGGGAAGCACCGGAGAGTCGTGACGTAGCGTGTACGCCACCGTCGGTGCCTCCCAGGGAATCGTCTCCTCTGCGCCCGCGCAGGAATCACCAGGCAGCCAGGGATCTTCATCTTGGAAGATGAAAAGAGAATAAAAACATTCGTGTTTTTTTCTCCAAATTATTTTCGATTTCTTTATAGTAGTGGCGGTTGTGCACGCAGAGAAGGCCTAGTAGGCCTAATGGCCTACATCTGTAACGGCCTCATTTTGGGATGTTTTAAACTCGGTTTCCTTGAAGTAGGCTTAGATGGGCCTTTGTTGATTGAGTGAAATTAATAATTCACAAAGAGCAAGTTTCGTAAACACGTTTAATTTTCTATTGATAATTTGTATAGTAATGACAAAAGGAAGATAGGCCTATTGGGCACAGGAAGCCATTAGGATTCAGCTGCTCCAATCAAATCACATTGTGTTTAGGGCTACACAATTTAGGGGAAAAAACAGACAGAACAAATTGATTAAAATGCACCCTACGTGTCATAACCATTAGGACACATAATTAATTGGTAAAATGGTAAAATAGCTAGATCATATAGGCCTAGATTAAACTCAGAGACTAAAATCAATAGGCATGCCTATCCTACATGTATGGCAATAAATGAAGATTGTAAAGCTATGCTGAATTGTGTCAATATCAAGCAGCAATAAGGCTTAATGCTTCGCAAAAAGGTATGGCACTGATAAATATCCAGATATGATTGAGTCTGATGATCATACGCTGACTGTTAGGATATAGTATGAATGGTTATTTGTATAAATCTTTTGCCTCTGAACTGATAGATTCGGCAATTATGGCCACTTTTACACCTCATTTATTTCGAAATCTAAACGGCGAACACTTAATAGCTTAAAAATATACCCTACATATAGAGACATGAAATGCACAGATATGGGAACACACGCACACACGCACACACACACACACACACACACACACACACACACACACACACACACACACACACACACACACACACACACACACACACACACACACACACACACACACACACACACACACTCTCTTCAATAACCATATGATTGACTGTCAAAGCACAGTGCTTATGTGGTCGCCCCGTTTACAAATAAGATTTATAGAGCCCAATTTGTTCCAAGTCTTTTTTTATTTATCTATCTTGCCTTTTCAACGCAAAGGGGCCTAAATCATTTCTCTATTTTTATTCAGGTGAAAAGCCCTTTAAATGTGAGTACGAGGGCTGCAACCGGAGGTTCGCAAACAGCAGTGACCGAAAGAAGCATTCCCACGTGCACTCGAGCGATAAACCCTACATGTGCAAAGTCAGGGGCTGCGAGAAGTGCTACACGCACCCCAGCTCCCTGCGCAAGCACATGAAGCTCCACTGCAAGGCCTACGTCACCACCAAGAGCGAAGCGCGCGACGACGCCGACGCCGACGACGACGACATCATCGAGAAGGCCACCAGGTCACCTGACCGACGTGAACCCACCCCCTCCGTTACCGCCAGCAGGGTGGCGCGCGCGCAGCCCCCCGTCACCCCGACGACCACCAGCAGCAGCAGCAGCGCGGGTCAAGGGTCCCTGTCCCCAGAGATCCTCCGAGATGACTCGACCCTCAGGTCACGTTTCCATCACACATTTGACAACAGTTTGGATTACTCGACACACAGGTCGCAGGCCCTCTTGGACCCCTTGTTGATGCAGCGGGGAGGAGGAGGAGGAGGGGGAGGGGGGGGCTACAGGTCCGAGGC
>OMLJ01035152.1:2926-16220 GCA_900302595.1 Gadiculus argenteus | reverse complement strand
GTCATTTTACTCACCTTTACAAACTGGATAGATCTATTTCACTCAATGAACTCGTATGAGGAGTTAAAAAATCAGATAACAGCTAGGGGAGACACAGTGTCACATAATAAGGCTAGGGAGGCGTACTGGCAAAAAAAATAGCAGATTGCGTACATTTGTATAAGTGAAAAGATTCTGCATATTGTCTAATTCTACATTTGGCATAGTTATAGTCGCATTAATTCTACATTACTGCGAACTAATCCAAGTAAAGGGATGATTATTTAAAAATGCAAACGCAACGTCCAACCTGCCTTATTCTATTTAGTTTAATTCACTTTGAATACACCCGAAATGTATTGCGTGTTTTCAACTACTGGGCTGTAGCGGCGGTGGAGTAGTGGATTACTATAATAACTATAGTGGATTACTATAATATATAACTATAGTGGATCACTATAATACCCGAACACCAGCGACAGCGGATGGAATCCCGCCGGTCCATCATCATGCCTTTTACCCCCAGCACGTCCGTGAAAACATGGGTCGAAATGAGCACAAAATATATAATTCCATAACCTTAAATTAATAAGTATTCCATTTGACGAAGAATTGTGACTTTTTAAGCTTCACATGATATGTGCTTTACTTGGGAGACGAACCCCGCACGCAGAAACCCAAGACTGACGCGCTACCTCCACTCTACCACTCTCAGAGACACAATAATGTGTCTCTGAGAGTGACACATTATTGTGTGTCATTATTAATGTGTCTCTGAGAGCGCTGCGGCCCTCTTCCAGGGCCGCAGCGAAGGTAATGCTAAGTGATCTGTCCCTATGACCCTCTGTCGGAGCTCTGACGGGCTCCACGGGAGGTCCACGGGAAAACCCACAAATGGTGACGACATCGTCAGAAGCGGGGTTAAGAAGCTGCGCACGCAGATCTAACCCGATAGACTGAAGCTAAACTAAGCCGATAACCTGGTCCCGACCAGGTTATGTTGAAAGCGTAAGTAAGCGTAATGTAAGTCACCATGGTGATACAGCGGCGCTGAAAGAGATTGACTTTCGTGACCCAGCTAAGCCAGACTTTGACCTCAACATACTGTGGCGAGCTGCACGGGAAGGACGAGACGGGAGCCCAGGCTACCGGTTAAGCAGTCCGTGCCCCTTACACCACACGACCCCGGACTGCATTTATTCAAGACCTACAAACAACAGTGAAAACCCCACACCCAACACACACACACACACACACACCACACTATGCCCAACGGTGTAACACTGAAATACCCAAATGTACCAGTCCCATGAGCCTTTGCGGCGGACCGCGCCGTGGTCGCCACAATACTAACTCACTAATCCACGTTCGTGATACAGGGCCCTGCTGAGATGCGGATCCCGTTTAAAACTGCCGAAATGGCGCGGCTCATATTTCTTACTGAGCGGTCATTAGTTATAGTTAGTTATTATTCCCTCTGTAATGATCCTGTTAAACCAGCGTAGTCAGGAGTTATATTGAACTGATACGTGAGTTCAGAGGATAGAGGAATCTGAATCGGCTGATAAGCCAGTCATAAACCAAAAAGCATAAGTCACGGAACATCCGTTCCCAACACGCCAACATGTCAACCTAAAAAATATTGCGCTAATTAATGTATTTGGATGCATGCTGATAATAGGTTGTTCCCATACGGGTGAATATGTAGGCTACATATTTCGATATCGACCGACTGGTTCGTGGCTTGTGCGACTCCACGCAACATCAAATAATAATATTGCAGTCAAGAATTTGGCGATAAATGCGTGGAGAGATCCATTAACCCAGATGTAACGTTTAATAAAGTCACTGAAAATATTGCTGGTCTCCCTTTTCATTTCAATATTGACAATATCGTTTTATGAATGTTTAAGTTTAGCCTAATATCAGTGTCACGTTGAGTCTCAACAATAACGCGTGATTGAAGTGCATTTAAGATCACGCATCGCGACGTTCAAATCCACATTCAACCTCATATTGTAATATTAGTTAATGACTCGTGATGAGTGGGTCTAATGTTGCGCTGCATTGCCGCCAACTGACAAAATGACCAAAAAGTCCGTAAGCAAGCTCTGAAGTTTGCGTGGACACTTTTCCACGCAGTCAATTTTCGTACATCCGGTCGTTTGCGTGAAAATGTACTTACGCAGCTTTTCTGTGTGTAAGCAAGCTTCGTACATGAGGCCCCAGGTGATTTAGTGTACTTTATGTAATAGCAGTTGCTTATTCACATGCCCTTAAACCATTTTTTTTATGGATGTTAGTTTTCTAGCCAAAACATTACAAACCACTACCACCTAGTGGTGGTTTCTACGCAATACAGTGTCCAATATTTGTCATTGATAGTCGTGCTGACAAAGGCATACAAAAATATTTAGGGTATTATATCTTTTAATTTTTTCCAAAACAAAAAGACTGAATACAGACAGGCCTGAACTCAGGCAAAGTAATCTTGCAGTCCACTCATGCAACTGTAGCACATGAACCGATCCACCGGACCCCTTTCCACCATGGAATGTCTATTCCCCATGTTCACACATCGACCCGGCCAGTAATCAAATTCAGTGCAACAGGGTACTGGTTAAAATGTGTTTGTCACCATTAACTTTTATAATGAGCAAAAAGGAAACGTCCACTGGACAACAGGAGTTAAACTTTCTTAGAACCAAAGATATGACCATGTTTCCCAGTAAGATGTACAATTGAAAAGGTGAGGCTAAAGGCTTGGAACCAAGCTTTGCTTTAGTCCACTTCCTCCATGCGCGACGCATCATCTTCACCTTCTAGTGGGGGGAGCACATCGGGTGCGGGGGCAGAGGTGGGCTCTTCAGCGGGTACGTCGTCATCGTCAATACCTAAACATGGATAAAGGAGGCGGGTTAGGTTGGATGCATATCAAGTTACTGCAGTCCATGGAATCGGTTATAAGGACAACTGGGGTAGCAAACTGGTGCCACTAGTCAGGATAGACGCCACGGCTGTAATGGTCAAGCATGCTCACCCAGGCCAAGTTTGATCATCCTGTAGATGCGGTTGGAGTGGGTCTGGGGGTCATCCAGGGAGAACCCAGAAGAGAGCAGGGCGGTCTCGAACAGCAGGATGACCAGGTCCTTTACAGCCTTGTCGTTCTTGTCAACGTCAGCCTTCTGCCTGAGGGTTTCCACAATGGGATGATCAGGGTTGATCTCCAGGTGCTTCTTGGCCATCATGTAGCCCATTGTGGAGTTGTCCCTGAGGGCCTGGGCCTTCATGATCCTCTCCATGTTTGCCGTCCAGCCGTATGTGCTGGTGACGATGCAGCAAGGTGATGAAACCAGTCTGTTGGACACAGTCACCTGTAGGTGGCAGCAAACAGCATATTGTTAGAAAGGTAATTCAGACAGCCAATTAGATTTATTCATAACATGTGGATCAAGTGGAGCATGAATGTTAGTGAAGCATGCAGGCAAGTAATGTTACATCACACAGACTGTCTGGTAGTCAAATACCATGAAGTCTTAGTAGTTACTGCAAAAACCAAAACATCTTCAAGCCTTGTTAATGACCAACAACAACAAACTGCAAGTTCACATCCTTAAAGTCAGAAAAAAAAAAAAAGTATTTATTCTATGCATTTGCTTTCAAAAATGCCTTTCCATCTTCCACGTGCGATCCAACCTCTTCGACGCAATGCTTTCACGCAACTCCAAAACCATTTCAATGACCACACTAACTCACCAACATCAAATGATATTTTAGGACACCTGTTGCCAAATAAGACATTGTCAATTGTATCAAGGTTCAAGTAATTTATATAAATTCATTGATTATTATAAAACTTCACATAGCTGACCTTCTCCACTTTCTTGTCCAGAATCTCCTTCATGAGCTTGCAGAGGTTCTCAAACTTTGTCTTGTCATCCTCCATCTTCTTCTTCTCTTCCTCATCCTCAGGGAGCTCCAGACCCTCTTTGGTGACAGAGACCAGGCTCTTGCCATCAAACTCCTTCAGCTGCTGAACGCAGTACTCGTCGATGGGCTCGGTCATGTACAGGACCTCAAAACCACGCTTGCGCACACGCTCCACAAAGGCAGAGTTGGCAACCTGGTCCTTGCTTTCACCTTATGAAAGAATTATGAAAATTAGACCTGACCGGTAGTTGTCCTGATTTAACATCAAGTAGTAAGATGTCTTGCAACGGTTAGATTTTAGTTTTGCACCAAGCAGAGGCAGACCCACCAGTGATGTAGTAGATTGACTTCTGGTTCTCCTTCATACGTGTGAGGTACTCAGTGAGGGAAGTCATCTCATCCCCAGACTGGGAGCTGTGGTAGCGGAGAAGCTCTGAGAGCTTTTTGCGGTTCTGGGAGTCTTCATGGATGCCAAGCTATAAATAAAGTCAGGGGACTCGTTATTAACTTTTTAGGATAAGTACAGCAAATGACAATTTGGCATTTTGTGACAAAGTGTTTTCTATCCAAATTACTAATGCATTCCAAATTGTTGCCATTCCTACCTTCAGATTCTTTGAGAAGCCATCGTAGAACTTCTTGTAGTTCTCCTTGTCATCAGCCAGTTCAGCGAAGAGCTCCAGACACTTCTTGACAATATTCTTGCGGATGACCTTAAGAATCTTGCTCTGCTGCAGCATCTCCCTGGAGATGTTGAGGGGCAGATCCTCAGAGTCCACCACACCACGAACAAAGTCTGCAAAGGACAAACAAATTGTCTCATTTGAACAGGCAGCTGAAGTTCACAATAAGGGCAACCACAATGCTAAAGGTTGGAAACAGGTCCAGCCACATCAGTAACACAGGAGTGTCCAACTTACTCAGGTACTCTGGGATGAGCTCCTCACAGCTGTCCATGATGAAGACCCTCCTGACGTACAGCTTGATGTTGTTCTTTTTCTTCTTGTTCTCAAAGAGGTCAAATGGGGCACGACGGGGAATGAAGAGCAGGGCTCTGAACTCAAGCTGTCCTTCCACTGAGAAGTGCTGTGAAAAGGGAAAAGTTAACTCAAGTTCGCCACATAAAATACAGTTTGAGTTAATACTTATCACATGAACATTCCATTGCAGGTGGTTACCTTGACAGCAAGGTGATCCTCCCAGTCATTGGTCAGGCTCTTGTAGAACTCTCCATACTCTTCGTTGGTGATGTCGTCTGGGTTCCTTGTCCAGATGGGCTTGGTCTTGTTCAGCTCCTCCTGGTCAATGTACTTCTCCTTGATCTTCTTTTTCTTCTTCTTGTCCTTATCCTTGGAGTCTTCCTCATCATCCGAGCCTACATCCTCAATCTTTGGCTTGTCCTCGCCCTCCTCCTTTTCCTCCTTCTCCTTCTCCTCTGGCTTTTCCTCCTCTGCCTCATCATCACTGATCTCCTTCTCACGCTCCTTCTCCACCTATGGTAGGGCACAACAGTTCCTAGTGTTAGCATTGAAACATTGAATGTTTACAATGAGACATCCATTTTAATGGGTGCGTTTCAAATACACATTGCTTTAACGCATACAGTCATCCTAGCAAACTCCTGTAGCACAGATAAACACCATCAGTAGGGATGTGATCTTGTTATACTTACAAACAAGGTGATGGGATAGCCGATGAACTGGGAGTGCTTCTTAATCACTTCCTTAACTCTCTTCTCCTCAATGTACTCTGTCTGGTCCTCCTTCAGGTGCAGAATTACCCGAGTTCCACGGCCAATGGGCTCACCTGAGAACATAATATAAAGTGATATTGGGAATAATTTACATTTGCCCAGTTTGAGATCCTAATAATTAACTTGTTTCAATTAAATAAGTAGCGATTGTGAACCTACCACTGTCCACCTTGACTGTGAAAGAGCCTCCAGCGGAAGACTCCCAGATGTATTGTTCATCATCATTATGTTTGGTGATGACGACTACTTTCTCAGCAACTAGGTAGGCAGAGTAGAAACCCACACCAAACTGACCAATCATGGAGATGTCAGCTCCAGCCTGGGGAAAATAAAAACCCACAAAACATACAAAATTGAATAAACTACAATTTGTTCCTTTTTAAATTAATACATTTCAATCATTAACTTAATGTTAACCCACTTGTTTATGGCTGAAGCAAAAATAGCAAAGCTTTCCAACACATCGGATACCAGCAATAGACCTGTCACTTTCATACCTGAAGAGCTTCCATGAAGGCTTTTGTGCCAGATTTGGCGATGGTTCCAAGGTTATTGATGAGGTCAGCTTTAGTCATGCCGATTCCAGTATCAATCAGGGTTAGGGTACGTGCAGCCACATCGGGGATGACGTCTATCTTCAACTCTTTTCCATCGTCCAGTTTGGTGGGGTCAGTCAAACTTTCATAACGGATTTTGTCCAAAGCCTAAAAGTGAATGATTGAGAACTTTATGGATGAGGGGACATATAACCTCATCCCCCCCAAACAGGGTGCTTGGTTGAATTGAAAAGCTCTAAATTATTATTAGACAATTTGTGAACTTAATCTGTAGTGCCCAATGAACCTTCCTTCAAAAACTAAATTTCCATTAGAAATTCCAAAAATAAAATGTACATGAATTAAATTATTTTCCCACCCTGTAAATGCAGGTTGTCGAGTCTAAAAGTAAAAGGACACACGCATCAACTTACATCAGAGGCATTGGAGATCAACTCCCTAAGGAAGATCTCCTTGTTGGAATAGAAGGTGTTAATAATCAGGGACATAAGCTGGGCGATCTCTGCCTGGAAGGCGAAGGTCTCCGGCTCCTCTTCTTGGCGCATATCTTCAGGCATCTGAAAAGTGACATAGGAAACAAGTCAATACCCAAGAAATTAAAATATGCAAATTCGATAGATTGGCAGTCAACGGTCGGCCCATATCGGGAACACTTGCTGAACAGGAACCATAAACTAAACATGGCGCCGTCATAGACAATGGACTACAAGCACGTGTCGGTCGAGACGTATCGTGAAATATAACATTCGAGTTTTTCTAAGTGCGAACCCAAAAGCCATAGCGCAGTACATCAGATCGAAGTTAAACGACCGCCGACCACGAATAAAAAGTCAGTTTTATGGGCAAATTCGAAGAAAATCACAATCGAATGAAAATGATTAGTCATTTTAACTACCAAAAACCCGATGGTACCAATTATAAATATGACAACTTGTACAAAATAAGCCATTATGAAAATGGGCCGAGTGTTACACTAGCGGCCATTTACCATGTTGGGGGAACCGGGGGGGTTACGATATTAAAATGGAGACTACCATGTATTCCTCCCTAGTCAAGTCATTTATTTAACCCCAAGCTGAACCAGCCATACCGCAGGATTTCTCAAAAATACAATTCAAATATAGTAATAGCATGTTATGTTTATTGAACAAACTCGGTGATATGTTAAACCACACATAAAGATGTAAAGGCCAATAAAGCCATTAGCACAGTCATCCTGGTCACACCTGCTTTGACGCAGGGCCGAGATGCACATTAGCACAACTGTGAAAACGAGGGGTGTGCAATGATGTTCAGCCTTCTCAAAGCAGTACGAATACAAAATGAATAAGCCACCGTTAAGGGACAAAGACATGTCGTTATTTGGGGTAAATGGGTAATGGCGGTACTACCACAATGTCGTGACTAGGGTTGAAATCGAAAAACACTGATATTTCGCTTTTTAAAACAAAACGGCGATTGAAGAAAAGCGTAAACACATTGGCTGATAACTACTACTCAAAGTGTAAAGTTTATTCACATACCTTGATTGTTTCGTTGACTTTTTCTTGAATAAAATGCCACCAATACAAAATCCCTGCTGCACTCCGACGCAGGAAGATAGAAAGGGACTTCCGTTTTGAAAGACCGATTTCTTTATAACCATGCGTTTTCAACGTGCGGCCGTATCCCTCCGCACTCATAACTGCAGTTAATCCTGACTAAAGTATATTGTTTCCAACGAAAATGTGCACTTTCTGTGCACATAATTGTCACACATATTAACAATCATACATATTTTAATTTGTCTAATTAACCATTGTAATATTACGTTCATGCGTGTGTTTTATATGTAATAACATAATGCTGAGCCTCTTAATGATTTCAAACAAGACATCCTTGATTGGTTATATGTATATAAAGCACGTCTTCCATGTATCTGAATGAATATATCCTTGTATATATTATATCAAACATCACACTTAATGAATGTTTATATATATTTGTTTTTATTATTTCCTTTGTTTATTCGGTGGAAATGACGTTTCCACTGCCATATATTATATGTTTTTATATAATTGAATACAAAATAAAACGATGAATTATCTAAAATTGGTGGAGAAACGGATCTATTTAATCTGTTGGAGGAATATAATCGTTTGGCAGGGTGCACTTCGTTTGTTCTAGCACTTTCCATCAAAAACCCGCCTGAATTTGACGTCACCATCTTGTCAGATACAGGCCGCCCTCGCTATGGCTACTGCTGTCATAATGTGCCTACAACCAAAAATACAATAGCAACCTAGCTCCCAAACATTGAATATTTGATGGCGATAGCGACCATATATTAAATAACCATAGTTATTCTTAGATACACCAATTATTGTTTTCGACAATAGGCTGGATTCGTACAAAATGAATCTAAGTTCTGTTAAAAGTATAAATAATCAAGGATAATTATAAATCAATCGATACGAATATACCATTACATATTCAATAACTATATTTATATATAGATGTACATATACATAATATATATATCTACATATTTATTAAATGAGACACATAATTTAGTACTAGTTTTATGTATTGGTAATGTTCTTATACGTTTTCTGGAAGTTGTAATACGTGGATGACATTAAACTATATAACAGAGACTACACGCAAAATGCACGATATTTAATATATTGGTCATGCTTTTATTAATATTATATTCTAAATTCTAAGGTGTGTGTGTTCTTTCAATGGAACGATGTACATGGGACCTAATATCAGTGTGCCCCGTTTCAGAGGGCAGAGCCGACATACAAAACAAGCGCACCGCAATTCCGGACTCACTTGCGTCCTATGTTTTTGAAGGCCCCCAAGGCCTACCTGCTTAAACACATTGTGGAGTAAGCGATTCAGGATAAATAACCAGCTGGTAGCTGTTTTCAATTTACGTGCCACCTGATTTAGGGTATGTTCTACTTCTAAACGTCTATCTAGTCAGTCTGGGTGGCGGAAGTATTGTGTTTGTTTTACTCGTGTTAGCTTAGCTACTTTTAGCTTCACAGGGACGGTTTCACATACGGCAGCTCAAAGCACGCGGGTTGCTGCAAAATAGTTATTGTATTAGCAACTGTTTAGAAATATATATTTGATCGATCGTATAAATAACTGAACGAGAATAGTCTGTATAATATAGTATGCCATCTCAACAACATTTAGGATGATTAACCTATATGTTTTGATATGAGCCTAAACTAATCGTCATCTGGGTGAATTGCATCCCCTTCACGTTGGTGAATTATTAACGCAACACTGCTCGATTCATGTAGATAATCCTATACTAACGGATCAAATAATAATGTAACTGCTATGTACCGCCTATACGAATTACACACACACACACACACACACACACACACACACACACACACACACACACACACCGTGTTGTAATATTTTCTTCTCTTCCTTCAAGAGGTCGGCTCAGTTAGCACACAAGATGTCCTTCCCTCATCTAAACCGACCACTGTTGCCACCTCCAGGAATGCCTCCCCAATATGCTGGCTTCCCTTCAGGTAAGCATATTCAATGATGCACAAACCAAGGACGCACAACAATGCACAAATGTAAATGTTTTTAGCCCTTCTATATTTGTGGATGTCTCATGTTGTTTTTGCAGCCCCAATGATCCCTGTTCATATGGGCTTAATGACTCCCGCCCGTGCTGTCCTGATGCCCACATCAGTTGCAGTGGTCAGTAAGCCAGCGGCCCTTAAGAAGGATGTAGTTTCTATCCGAGCCAAAGAGGCAGAAGAGGGCAGTGGGCCCACAACCACAGTGTTTGTAGGGAATATATCGGAGAAGGCCTCTGATATGCTCATCAGACAACTGCTGGCGGTAAGGAATGAGGCCTAGAAGCAGCGCCACAGACCCCTGTCTGGGGAACTGCACCAACATCTTCCACTTTATATTATACACTATGTATTAGGCTAGTTCTTCCTGCCTAGTCTTTTCATTTTCCCTCGAGTGATGCAACATGTCTTGAATTGCATTCTGTACCACATTTTCTTTTTAGAAATGTGGAATCGTCTTGAGCTGGAAAAGAGTCCAAGGAGCCTCTGGGAAGCTACAAGGTAACCAATCAACTGTTCAATATGAGGTCATGGCTGTTGCGGTGTCTTTGCCTGGTTCTACCTGAGAGGCCAAAAGTCCTTGTGCTGCTTTGACGTTTCTTCCCACACACTCTGGGCCCAGCTTTCGGGTTTTGCGAGTACAAGGAGCCCGAGTCGACACTGCGTTCCCTGCGTCTGCTCCACGACCTGCAGATTGGAGACAAGAACCTGCTGGTGAAGGTGGATGCCAAGACCAAAGCCCAGCTGGACGAGTGGAAGGCCAAGAAAAAAGCGTCCAACGGGGTGAGGAGCCCTCTCTCTTCCTCTTTAGATAACTGGGCTGCAATGGATGAGGTTATGCATTGAGTTAAAGTTCTGGACTCAACTAGCTGATCAACTAGTGCGTTGTGAGGTTTATTTGTAATATGTGCATTAAAGAGCAACAGGTAGAAGTCATGACCATGAAATGCTATAATTCCAGGCATCCTCAACTATGCTTACAAATATCAGTGCAAACTGAAAGTAAGACATAGGATACAAAGGAAAAATGTGCAGAAAATATAAAAATGAATGTACTATAATAAGGTAACAATTTAGTACATTTACTGTGATTATTTAAAAAATATATACATACTTGAATCCTGGTTCAGACTGGGAAGCCTGAGGGCACAGAGGAGGAAAAGGACGAAGACATGGATGAGGAGACGAAGAAGAAGGACCAGATTGTGAAGGGCGCCATCGACGCATTGATCCAGGAGAACGCCAGCGAGCTGAACGCTCCCTCGCAGGACGACGAGTCCAACCGACGCAAGCGAAAGAGGGAGAAAAAAGAAGAGGTTATGATTATTTTTTTAACTTAAAGTATTTGTGAAGTTATATGAATGGACAGGAGAAAGTGTATTGTTCAGACTAGGTTTCAAACTACTGACTTCATGCTCTGAATGATTAAAAAAATAAATAATAATAATAATAATTTAAAGGGATAGTTCGGAATTTTGGACATCAGACCTCCTTTCCAAATGAGCCAGTGTGTTTATCATTCAAGATCGTTTTCAACATGTTTCATTCAGTTCTTCTAGTTGCAGAGATCGCTGGTGCTAGGCTAGCGCAATTCGAGGGGAACTGCTAACCTGTCATTAAAAAGTTTTACCCACTCCACAGTACACCCAAGGTAAAAATGTAAATCGATTATAACGCCAGACTATCAATGATAATGTCTATGTTGATAGAATAATAAAACTATCCTTGCATCGCAATGATCACATTACATTTTGAGGGACTACTTTCTCAGCAGTGGCGGTATTTTACTGTGCTCCGGTGTAGCAACCAATTCAATACAGCAGAACGTAAAAAGACAAGCGCACTCCAGTTAATATCAGTCTGCCGCTGCCGTAGCCTGCTTCCAGCTACAGGGATTAGGCCTAAAAAAAGGTTTGGTTCCTGTTGGTTGTCAGTTGAGGTCATGGGTAGGTAGGGAATTTTTTTTATTTTATTTTTCCAGTGGCAGCAAGTGATAGGTAGAACTTTTTTTCTTTTTTTTTTTTTTACAGCAGCAATGGATCCTCCCAGCATGTTGTATGCTGTATTTGTGGGTAAAAAAAAGGGGGGGGTTCTTTTTTTTTCCTTTCCCCAAGCTCATAAAATAATTTGGGTCGCACATAAATTGTCAGGGTCGGTCCGAAACCAGAACCAAACAAAAATTTTTTTTTAGGCCTTATAAACTAAATGCGATGGAAGGGTAGTTTTATTTTGAACATTATTCTATCAACACAAACATTTACATCGATAGTCTGGTGTTATAATCGATTTGCCTCAGGTGTACTGTGGAGTGGGTAAAACTAGTTTTTATTGACAGGCTAGCAGTTCCCCTCGACTTGCGCTAGCCTAGCACCAGCGATCTCTGCAACTAGAAGAACTGAATGAAACGTGTTAACAATCTCCAATGATAAATAACACACCGGCTCATTTGGAAATGAGAATTCCGAACTATCCCTTAAGTTTGTAAAGTTAACTTGACAAATTCTGTACTATTATGCAGATTCAAATTGATTAATTGATTTAGGCTCTCTGCAGAAGTTGCATTTCAAAAGGGGTCGCTCATTCAGTGTTGTGTGTGACATTTTTCTATAGGAGGACCTCAATGCCATCGACATGGAGGATGACAAGAGGGACCTAATTTCCCGCGAGATTAGTAAATTCCGTGACACCCACAAGGTACAGTGGCCCATTTGATGCACTTGAAGTGACATTACAGGCTTTCCTTTGGACAGAAGCCCCTCACATAGTGCATTCCAATAGTCTACATTGTGCTAGAAGACACCTTGCATACCAAAAGGCATACATTGGTCCAACAAAGATATACATTCGGAAGTGACCATATGCACTATTAACATGCACACAAGTTGCCCAGTACTTGATTTGAGTAGTGTATTATCCTATGCCTACATGATGGGCTGCATGTCAGCAGGAACAATATATTTAGCTTTCTGAGGCCCGAATTAACACTTGTGATCACCTTAAATCAAGCTATCTAGGTGTGACCATAATAGATCCATGATTCATTCTTCACACAGAACAAAACTAATGCA
Source organism: Gadiculus argenteus (assembly GCA_900302595.1). Lineage (NCBI taxonomy): Eukaryota > Metazoa > Chordata > Actinopteri > Gadiformes > Gadidae > Gadiculus > Gadiculus argenteus. The sequence goes on along the minus strand of OMLJ01035152.1, from coordinate 3,331 downwards.
TGGAGACAATGTAAAGTTACCAGAAGGCTAATCTATTCATTAAACCCCACCAATATGATAGTGATCATTTGGTGACTAAAGCAAGATGAATCTCAGAGCTTTGGGAAAAGGTTGCGAGGATAGGATGTAAGTATCAGCTTTAATTTACTAATTACATATACCGGGCGCCCCTCTCTTGAGGGCTTGCACTGGAAGCAACTGCATAGGCTCTCTGGCGTTTTTGGCAGACTTTATTTTTTTGAGAAACATTCCCTTTTTTCTTTTTCTTTAAGGGTTTTTGAATTTGGTGACAGTCTAGGCCCTACAAAGCCTCATGGCCCAGTGAACCTGTGCGAGTCCTCAGTAAACTGCTGCTATGTCTGGATGGTGTTCATGTCGATATCCACTGCTAGTGTCTTATTGGAC
>OMLJ01035126.1:1231-15163 GCA_900302595.1 Gadiculus argenteus | reverse complement strand
TGGTGCGCAGCGCCATCCTCTGGCCGGGGGTGAACACGCCCGGGTTCTCGTACCACAACCTGTCCACAGGTAAACACAACTAAGTGTTCATGAGATGGATCGTGCCTTGGTATTGAAGGGGGGGCTACAGTGGTTGGGTTAGAGAGTCCATGATTTCCACATACAGACACTTACCCCCCCTACCTGTTCCCCAATCACCTGCATCTGCTTAAATTAAAAAGGTGACCTAGATCCAACCGGTCGCTCTTCACTCCGTCCGTGCATGTCTGCCTGCGTACCTGTCTCCCTGACGGATTTCCTTGAACTGGTTGGTGATGAGGCAGGCGAACAGCGGGCCCACACGGCCTCCGTGGACGAAGGGTTCCGCAGCGCCTCCCACCCACACGTCGATGTTGCTGGGCGTTCCGTACAGCTGCAGGAGCCGAGTCGCCAGGTCCTCGTTGTTCAGTACCTCAGCCAGCTCTGCCTGGTTGCTTGGCTCGGACAGCCCACAGTGCTTACGCCACGCGTTGTAGCCTAGTGTGTTGAGAAATAGAGGTTTATTTCCATCAGATCGCAAAGCAGCGTAATTTGCGGCGTAATTTGCACAAAACAATTCAAAAAGAAGAGAAGAAGAAAGACAGGAACTCAGAACCCTGACCTCGTAGGTAGAGCACCGTCTTGGTTACAAATTGTGAAATAATCGGTTCCATCGGTTTCTTTGTGTGTAAAAATTGAATTGTATTGTGTTAGACCACTGCCCTCTTGGCAGTCGCTTGTGAAAAAAGACACGGTTTTATAAAGGTGAACTGAATCAAGCGAGCAAAGGGGCAGCAGGCGTGGAAAGGAAAAGGCTTTCAGTGGGAAGGTACCGGGGACGCCGTGGTCCCGGCCCCTCTGCATGTTGAGAGACGCCAGGTCCTGAGCCATGTGAGAGACGAACTCAAAGAGTCTGTCCCGCACCGCGTCCACCATCAGGTGCTCTTGAACGCCCAGTTTTGCAGGCCTGCCCACCAGACCCCGGATCACAGGGTCGATCCCGCCTGTAACCAAACCGACAACAACAATGTCAAGAGGAAACAAACCTCGTTTTAATTTAATGTCAAGCACTTTGTGTCATCTCCGCTCGCCTTCGAATACGAGCCTCCAGGGGGTGAAGTAGGTCTTGTAGAGCGGCACGGTGGGGATGTGGTCGTTCTCCTGGTAGTTGTCGTCCAGGCGTGATAGGACGGGCTTGACGGCCAGGTGTCCAAAGCGGTAGGCGGCGGTGGCGAACACGTTGGCGATGCTGGGGTCCACGTTAGGGTCGTAGCCCGGGTAGCGGCCCAGCGGTCCGGACATGGCCTCGTCTCCCACGATGTGGGGCAGGTAGTCCCTGTACACAAGTACCTGAAGAGAGACACATGTTGAGGAGGATGGGGAGGTAGTAGGGACACATGTTGAGGAGGAGGAGGAAGTACCGGTACACGTGTTGAGGAGGAGGTACATGTGTTGAGGAGGAGGAGGAGGTACACGTGTTGAGGAGGAGGAGGAGGAGGAGGAGGTACACGTGTTGATGAGGAGGAGAGAGAGATACGTGTTGAGGTGGAGGAGGAGGAGGTACACGTGTTGATGAGGAGGAGAGAGAGATACGTGTTGAGGAGGAGGAGAAGGAGGAGGAGAGAGAGATACGTGTTGAGGAGGAGGAGGACGAGGATGGATAAGAAGGTGCAGGTGGGGTTGTTTACCTGATTGGACGCACCCATGATTTTACGAGCCTCTTGGTAGAGGGTCTCACTGTCCCACTGTGGGTTGATCCTCTTGAGTTCGCGTGCCAGGCGGTTGTGTTCTCGCAGGAACAAGGTCTGGAGGGAGGACAGGGCGACGTTCTCATTGGCACGCACGTCACCTAGAAACACGACACAAGCTGTTTGAATCGTTTTGACACAGCACTAGTCTGAGTCTAGAAATGTTTTGCTAGCTATGATAGAGATAAAAACAGACCGTGGTAACAGTGGTAGATAAGTGGTTAGAGATATATAGAGAGATGGATAAAGAGATAGAAATATATATAAAAAGAAAGATAGAGATATGTATATCTATATTTATATAGATATACAGAGAGAGTGATAAAGACCGAGAAAGAGAAGATAGAAATAGAGATATAGATAAATAGACATAGAGATATACAGAGATAGTCGCATATAGAGATTGCCATAGAGATATATAGAGATGTATAAAGATATACATATACTGACCACCAACCTGCAATGAAACAGGGCACCTCCGTGGCAGTGCTTTTACTTGTGATTCTCCGGCGTGTCGCGCACATGTTAGCCTTCAGGGGGGTGAAGGGCAGCAGCTCTCGGCCGTTGTCCGTGAACTTGTCGTTGACGCGCATGAGGCCCGCGTCGCTCGTGAGGTCGCGGAGGTCCATCGCCAGCTGGTCCTCCGAGCCGTACACCGTGCTCAGGTCCAAGAACGAAGTCACGGTATTGATCTGCTCCCGCTTGTCCGCCACGCCGCCAAAATTGTAGTCCGAATTACCGGCTCCGCATACGGGCGCAGTTCGGAAGAAAGGTAAGCATTTGTTCGGTCCGGTGGGAAAACGAGGGTCACCGGGGGGGATCTGTAGGAGAATGCAGATGACTGAGACGGCGATGTCTCAACAATCTAAACATCGTAGGTCGTACTCACACAATAAAATCACAAACTGGAACCAAGTCCAGGTGACCATACCGGAATGGGGAAGCAGGGCTGGGAACGCTCGCAGCTCTCGTCACAGTTGATGCCGTTGCTGAAGGAGCGGATGCTGGGGGTGAACGGGGAGTGGCTGATGTCGTGGTCGTTCCACTGGCCGAACTGGGTCAACATTCCGGAATATTTATTGTCGCTGACCACACCCTCGTTCGTCGTCGCCAGGATGCGGTTGGACACCTCTCTGACCTAAATAGGATGGAATTGCAATCTGTTATATATATATTTATATATATAGAGAGATATTCGTGTGTATTTGCCGCAAGTGGGTTTTACTGTCACACAACGCTGCTGCATATGCTGACGTTGACATACCAGAGGGAGAAGGAAGTCGTTGTAGCGGTGGTCACTGTCCCAGTCGATGGGCAAGGCGATGCCATCTTCATAGTTAGAGGACATATATCTCTTAAAGGGGATGTTGGAGGACCCCAGGCGAGGGTTATTCCTGTTGAAACACTTGTTGGTGGAAACTATTGCCATATTTCAAACTAAACGTTTGACGTGACAAACTGTTGGAAACACTCAACCTTTGTCTGCACTAAAAGCTGACGAACAAAACAGTGTAATGGTCGCTCTTACAGGTTGTTGCAGACACTGGTGGTGGTCCTGTACTTGTCCAAGTTCTGAATAGTGCGACAGGATGGTTTGCTGACCCTGGCTGCACATCCAGAGATCTTCGAGAGAATCTCCAGGTCTTCACGGGGGAGCAGATCTGGAGAACAGCAGACATAGGTTCAGAAAAAGGTCTGTGAGTCGAGTGAAAAACAGAAAAATCTGAGTTGTTTGTAATCTCTTTTTCGTAGGAGATAACAAGAGTTATAGGTCCCTATTTTAACGGTCTGAAACGCACGGCTAAAGCGCTCCAACGCATAGACCGTGTGGGCGGCTCTATGGCGATGTTGGAGGATAAATGACTTTTGCGCCCGGCACAAATCTAAAAAAGGTTGGTCTGAAGGAGCTTCATTACCCGTAAGTGTGTTCTGGGCGTAACGTGCAATAGACCAATGAGAGTTCCGTCTCCCATCCCCTTTAAGAGCCAGCGCATTGAAGTGGACCAGTTGATATTCTAACAGCGCGATGCAGTCTCCGCTGAGACAAGACGCATCACCACTTTGAATTTCAAACTTCAAATAATAATAGCAATAATAGGCCTAATTCACACATGGAATAGCGTTTTCTTCTACAGCTTCGGAAACACTGAGTTGTACATTTCGGCAAAGAGAACTTAACACATATATGATATACGGACGCATCTGTGTGTCTATTTAATGATATTGTGGGAACCCGGAGCGTACCCAGCGGCCCGGGAAGCCCAGAGGGCCGGTAATACAGGGGCTATACCTCCCACGGCCTCTAGAGGGCGCCCGGGGCCGCAGGACCGCTTCCTCCATCAACGAGATGGGAAAGTAAAAAAACGTTTTTACATTGAATGTGATGTTATTTTTTAGATCACATAAATAGCACCAAGTATAATTTGCGCCGGAACACGCCTCTGCTTTTTGCCGACACGCCTCTCCAGGCGCAAGTCTAGTGGCGCCTGTTTGCTGCGGGGGAAAATCAGCTTTGCGCCGGGTGCAAACTAGCAACGATACATGCGTCACTTTAGAAAGTCAATTGCGCTGGGTGCAAGATAGGGCCCAGTCTTATCGTAGAAAACTCTTGGATCACACAACAGGTGAGGTGAGTGAGCGTGTGTGTGCATGCACAAAGCCCATATGTGTCTGTATGCATGTGCGCGTGCATCCATGCATGTAGACATTCAGATCATGTATGAATCTCCATCACTTAAAACCTGCCCTCAATAAAACTCCTGCATGCTCAATAACAACAACCACAACTACAGAGCAGCGTGCGCCGGACCTGTGGCGTTGAGTGAGCGTTTGTGCACGCGGTGCACACGCTCGTGCAGCAGGCGCATCGTCTGGTCCATGTAGTCGGCCGAGCGCACGGCCGAGCGGGAGTCTCCACGCGGCTGCTTCATGAGACGCAGGATGTCCACCGGAGATACGATGTCTCTACGAACTCTTCTCAGACTCCTGGCAGGGAACAGGGGGGAGCCATGGTTACGATACGATGGGGCCCATAGCGGTGTTAACATAATTTAGAAGAAGAAGAAGAGTAGACTTATGAAGCAAATCTTATGATCACAGGTTCATTATGAAAGTGAAAAGTGAAAAAAAAAAATATATATATATATATACAGTATATACGTATATATCATTGAATATTTACACAAATAGAAATTTGACTTTCATGCATATAGTGGAAGTATTCTGTAACAGTATAGTTTTCTGTAATAGTTCTCGTTAAGACAAGATTCAAAACAATAAACTCACTCTTCTCGTGAGTACTTGTAAGCCTCATCCACCAGTTTTTTGGCCTCTTTAAAACACTCCATAAGATATGGACGACCTAAACCTTCAGATACAAGAGAATTCATATAATTAACCATAAGATAGACTTTTTTTAGGTATGAAAAATAAAAAACAATAGACCAAAATGTATTAAAAACATTCAGCTTTTGAAAGGGAATCGTTTTAAGCTTACTTGATGGGTTGGAATTGGCCTGCATCACGCACATGCCCAGCGCTACAACGCAGACAAGCAGGTTCATCTATAAATAAACAAAACATACCAAACATCAGCCATAAACCCACTGGAAACGTTAGACGATAATGATACACACCAGCTATGTCCCACATAGGAAAGGAGTGCTCTTACTTCTGTAGGTGAGGCTAAAAGCTAAAGGTACATTGAGAACAATATGAAGGTAGTGTGAAGATTGTCCTGTGGCAGCTTATTTATAGTGAGAGCCTCACCCACAGTGTTGATGTATTCTGGTGTGGTCAATATATCAGTCAATCCTATAGTTCCTACTTCCTTCTCCTAGCTGACTTAGATTAACAAAACCATATCCCTCAGCTAATCACTTTCTTGCACAACCAGAGCTTTAAGTAGCATCTATTTACTACTTTTATACTAACTTACTAACTATTATTATATTGGTAGCATATGTTTTAATTTAATATATATATATAGGTTATTACACAGGTAGTCGTTCAGTATGGCTGGATGCTGGACCTGGTGCGATGGTTGGCTTCTGGTTGCGGGTGATTAATGCGTAAATCCTGAAAGTATTTCTAACCATATGACCCGTTACTCATTCAAGTTATGTTGTAGGTGACAGTGGGTATCCGCTGAAACTGTGGCTTGAACTCCAGTTTACAGGGGAGCCTGGACCAAAACCTGTGTGGCCTTCTGGGTGAGAAACAGACATATCCTCCTGATGCTGTGGAGCATGAACCTGCAGAAATGGCATGTTGCAGCGATGTCTAGAGGACAACTAGTCGTCCAGTGTCAGACCCAAGTTCCTTGCAGTCCAAGTCTCAGCCACCAAAGGGTTGTCAATGTTGATGTAGAGGTGTTGGATCTCAGTGTTGCCTAGCAGCCCAATATTGTCCAGATTGAGCTTCAAGTGGTGTGTCGACATAACTGAGAGATGTCAGCCAGCTAGCAGTGATCTGCACTGCCACCTGGGCCGTGGACAGGACAGAATTAGGTGTGTCTGTGTGTGTCTGTTGGTCTTTGTCTTGTTAATTCAGAACAGGTTTGTACATTTATTTGTAGATATTCAGAACTGAAACTCATTTTACTTTTAACTACAGAACTGCAGATGCTAGCCAAAGTGTGTCTTTCCAGACTTATCTGGATTGGTGTATAATACAAAAAATAAATAAATAGAAAGATTTTTTTCACTGACCTGGAGGTCTGAGTTGGTAAGGATATCGCCAGTTCAAATATCTTACTTCAGTCCTTGCAAATATTCCCAGTCTAAAGAATATATATATATATATATGAACATGACAGAGATAGTTATTATATTGTTGCATTATATTATTTTATTACATTCAAATCCTTCAGGGTCTAATGTTACAACAAAAATGTACTCTTTATCATTGCATATTTAGTAACATGAACAAAATATATAGTATATACATTATTTGGTTTTACTTATGTTGCACAATATTTCTAAACCAACCATCCCAGTGTTTCTTGAGGATCAATGTCTCAATCAATTTTTTCTATTAATCCTAATATGTATATCAATGTTGCGTCTTGATGGCTTTTATTGTCACAATTGTTATTTAATTCTCACTTGTGTCCCATAATTGCGATTTAATAACTCACAAGTACGACAAAGTGTTCTTTGTCGTAAAACCAACTGAAATATTTGCTTGGTGAATATTGTGAATAGCTGATTCAATATTGGTGAACCAGACGAGTGTGTGTGTGATAGATAGGCCCTGAAAGTATACAATGCCTGAATACTTTGATAACACTATTTGTACTGCAATCTATCTTATGGGAGTAGAGCTAAGCCAAGAAAGAGTAGCCTAGGTCATAGTTTTCTACAGTCCCATCCTTATGGACACGTGTTTACTATACACAGACTAAATAGGAGACTATAGGCTATAGGAGAAGTACACATTTTGTATCTTATATGCTAGGACAGAAGAAAAAGATTCAAAACAATTTTGAATTTGTAATATTTATATTATATATTTGTTTTAGGTCAAAATGTATATCAAAATAATTGTGTTAATTTGTTTCTATTGTATTGTATGCTGCAATGAAAAGATATTTCTGCCATTATGTTACAACGTAAAATATAACAAAATGTATTAAGTTTCACATTAATCTAGCACCCTAAAGGAAAACAATAAGTGTCATCATTCCATTATTGATTTCACCAACAAAAATCTAAGTAAGATTGTTCTCCTTCCATCATGCAAGGAAAGTTCCTGTAAAATAGCCCTCTGTATATATGGATCTGTCTCGTTAAATCCCGATTTAAGATGACACAACAAATCATTACTCACTGTATCAGTTCAACAGAATGTGAACTGTATATAACATATTTAGGGTGAGGGTTAGTAGGGTTAGTGTTAGTTAGTGTGTGTGTGTGTGTGCGTGTGTGTGGCTGTGTGTGTGTGTGTGTGATGACAACCAGGGTTAGGGTTAGGGTTAGGATTAACCTTACTTGCCCCAGAAGGTGGATGTAGAAATGTGCATGCTACATATTCAGACTCCTGCAATCAGACTCTGGCCATCATCTACACACACTCCACAGTGGTCATTAATCAGAACAAACACACCCTGCAAAGTTACGTCACAAACAAGCACCAGCACCAGTACCTCCTCCACCTCGGTTCCCAGTGAACACTGGGAGCAGTTTATTTCAAATTAATTGGATGTTGATCAAGGAACCCGGTGAAACTGTGATTAGCAATACTGTTATCAGCCAGTTATCTGCCACACTATCAACTCAACCGCCCTGTGCTCTTGAAACAATCTATGGCCATTAGCCACACACACACACACACACACACACACACACACACACACACACACACACACACATAGACCTTGCGATAGAGAAAGCAATACCTTTAGGTATTGCTTTGTCTATCCCATCTATGTACCACTGTTTTGTTTTGGGCTGAGTTGAGAGTAAACCTTTTGTGGATGAGTGGCTGAAATTACATAAATGACCAAAGTAATTAAAAGTAAGTCTTTGTTGGAAATTATGTAATGACGTTTGGATGTAACAACAAAATACATTTTTCAGATTGATTGTCATTGATAAGGAATCATTGATTATAGACTATCATAAAATCTGATTGATTAATTTAACACACATTTAATATATTTGGTTGGTTTCAGACGGATGGCGCCATACAACGATATCCATGATGATTAATTCATTGTGATGTTCCAAATTTTATATTTGCTTCCTGAACAGCTTTGAGAGCTGATTTCTCTTGCCTATTAGTCCTATAGTTATAGGAACAAACAAAGGAACACGCTGAACCCCTCCTGGGTGCTGCAGCTGAAGCTGCTGCTGGCTGACGCTGATATCTGGTTGTGCAAACACAGAACAGGTGCCTGACTCTATATAAAACCTTATATAATACAGTAATATCTAAACACAGAACAGGTGGCTGACTATATAAAACCTTATATAATGCAGTCCTATCTAAACACAGAACAGGTGGCTGACTCTATATAAAACCTTATATAATGCAGTCCTATCTAAACACAGAACAGGTGCCTGACTCTATATAAAACCTTATGTAATACAGTCCGTACAAACAGTAGCCTATTTCATGATGGACCATGATGGATCATATGCATATGCTTTTAAAAAAGGACTCAAGTACTGTCTCCCCAGACATGAAGGCCTACTGCTAGTAATGTATTGAGTGTGGCCATAAGTGGTCGTCAATCTATTCAATAACTATTTATAATTAGATGGCTCCATCCTGAACTGTCTTGTAGCCTCCATCGTTTTTTTCCCATTCGATTTTGGATCCTCATTTCTTTCCTGTTCTCACAGCGCCCTCTGCTGGTGACGCAGAGCGGCAAGATATCCACTATGTGAATTACGGATATCTGCAACTGAATTGTAGATCTGTCCTTTTGTAGATAACTTTTGTGGCCACACAAAAGTTAACATGTGAATCTATGGGATTTATGTGAAAAATTACCACTATGTCTTTCCCCCCCAGTTAAAAATAGGGTTAGGTTAAATCTCTGATTCACGTCTCTCGTATCACTCCGGTAACTTAGCAACCCCAGCGCATTCGGCTGCTAAGCGACTGATCAACACTACAACTTTCGTTGTGGCAATTTATGATTATTAATTAATTCTTAATTAAATAATCCCCTTCAGGGCGAAGTAAGACACCTCCGCTTGTATCTGCATCTGCAGACCACTGCCACATCAATAGAGGTAAGATAAGATTTATTGCTTAAGATTTGCTGGTGCTGTGGCGAGGTCTTTTGTGTTTTTTGCACTCAAGTGGTCGGCTGTTTTAACTCTTGCAATTTAAACTAATTAAAAGGTGCGTAAACGCCACTCAGGTGCGTAAAAGCTATTTCCAAAATTCCAGACCCACCACTACAGGCCCTGAAAATACATAATACAAACTATGCCTCACTGTAAAATCCACATACAGGAAAGGATAAAGGGGGCTATGGTGAGGTCAATCAGTTTCAACATGGGGGGGGGGGTCTCTCGCGGCCGATCACCGCAGGCTCGTTCACGATGGACTTGGCTAGGCTTGGCTAGGCTAGGCTAGGCTTGGCTAGGCTTGGCTAGGCTAGGCTAGGCTAGGCTAGGCTTGGCTAGGCAGCCCACTGCCCACGTCTACTTTTGGTGCCAAGTCGGACACCAAAGTAGACGTGATCATGACGACTCTAGCGGCATTTGCGTTTTACATGGCGGACGAAATTGAAATAATGGAATTACCGGTGCTTTTTAACCAATAATAATAAGCAATGAAACATAAATAAATATCCATAAAGCCAACGTTGGGAAATAAATGAATAATATTCCATGACACACGTCACTGAACTGTTATCCAATAGGAACCATTCCGCTGTCAGGAGGCGGGGCTAGCCGGTTGCAGCCGCCTCAGATCGCGCTGCATGGAACTCCTCCTAAGAACTTACTCTGGCGATGTTGTGGGTCACGTGATGCGGTCGCGCCACTGTGACGACTTTGCAGTCGGCTGACAAGTCGGACACAAATTCTGATGGTTTCAACCCAGAATGCATCACGTTAGGTAGCCAGCTGCAGCGTGCGAGGCAACGTGAACGAGCCTATAGTCATCACCGATCAGCCGACCAAGAAGAGACGGAGAAACCCAACAGAAGAAGAGCGACAGGGAGACTGACCCACTGATGCCAGACACGAGTAAACGCTGGGCGAGCTGTCCTGTCCAGGAACGACGTGGACTGAATAAGAAGACGGCAATTCGGATGCCGGCTGGGCCGAGCTGCTCTTGAAATTGTAAGTACCCTTGGGTGACCTTGGTTCTCTTTTCTTTGTATTGTGGCCTTGTGGGCTCTGTTTGTTTTTAGCCTGCTTGTGTACTCTCTACAAAACGCGTTTGTTTCCATGGTTATTTTGCTGTTTGTCTGTCGTCCCCCAGATACAGGCTCATTCCCAGAATCCAGGTTCTTGTTGTTTATTTAGATCACTAGATCGCCATTCGAATGCTTCCGATTTTTCTGAGAGTGGAGCCTATATCATGTGATTTGTCCGGCTGGCCATATAACCAAAGTCCTTCTAGGCAAGTCCTCTCACTGGCGGCCATATTGGAAACGCCTTTCAGCAGCTATTAGGTCTTAACCCGACCAGGGCCCTCTCTAAATGACCGGGGAGAGAGCTGGATCTCCATTTTATGAGGTCTAAGGGGCATAAAAAAAACACATGTTTGAAATCACGATGAAAAACAGACTAAAATCGTTGAAAGGGTTTGGTGGTTTTGTATCAAATTAACGCTTTAAAAGCTCTTTTTCTACACGACACAGTTTTCATTTACGGCAGAACAACACCGGCACGGACAGGAAGTCGTCGTCGCTCACCGTCAGCTGAACAGATCATCAAGAGATGAACAACTTAACTTTAACCTTTAACTTTAACTTTAACCTGGCCTGTCTCTGAGTCGGTGTTGACTCCAGCTGCTGGTTCTTCCCTCCTGATTGAAAAATAAATTCCAAGTGTCGCAAAAAGCATGACTGCAACATGCACCTGCAACATGATTGGAGCAACGGCACCGGAAGAGGCGGGACATGTGCACACAACGGCCATCTTGGCGTTATGAAGTCTCCCCGTGCATTTCAATGGGGGATTTAGTCAGTGATGTGTCTCCTCCTTTATAGTGTCTCTGATTTAACGCAGTATCCTGCACCAGAGCTGCTAGTTAGGAGACGTGAACCTCCATTATATATTATTACCCGTCTCATACCTTTGGGGTGGTTCCCCGCGTTTAAACATGTTTTTGTTTTTGATTGTTTTGCCATTTTTCTTAGTTACAAGCCTCGGCAAACAGCATCTACGTCGAGCAAGAGGCGCCCCAGACCACATCGACCTGGTGTCAAGCGTCACAGAGGATCTGACCTGTAAGTTTATACAAAGTTTATAAGATTTTCTACACCCGGCTTTCATTGTGTTGCACAAGCTTATTTAAGGACGACCATCTTCTTACACAGCGAAACACAGTTAGCCAATCCTGAATTTGTGCTGTGTTCCAGTACCCGTACTTCCTTGAGTACACTCAACCTTAGTACACTATCCGTACTCACTGAGTACGCTGAGTTTCAGATGTCAGTGTGTTCCAAATCTAATCCTCCGCGGTGCACTAACAGGAAGTGACGAACGCGACCGCCGCCGTGGCTCCTCCCCCCGCGATAAACATCTCACTCTGAACTGTGAACTCTTTGCGCATAATAGCTATAAAAAGCTATAAAAAGTACAGAATGACTAAATTAATGCAGGCTATGTGGAAAATGCACTGACGTTGTTCTCAACCTGGCTCCGCCTCTTCTACTACGTAGCTCAGACGGCGGCCGGCTAGCACACTTGTTGACGGAATATGCGCTCTGGTTGTCGGTGGAGGACCGTGAACATACACGCTCTGCTTTACCTGCTGGGAAATGTTCTGACCTCCAATCGCCGCACGCATTCTCGCTAGGCTTGGAATGTTTGCATCCAATGAAGGGCTCTATAACGATCTTGCGAGGAAGGCCTGTTCCACTTCTTATCCTCCTGGAGAGGATGGCTCTCTGGATGTCAGAGATGTAGAGAAGTACAGTCTGCCTGCCCCTCATCTGGAGAGTCACACTTCGCCAATGCCCAGGGACTGCATGCTACACAGAATGAATAAGTCAGTGTGAATATACATATGTTAAAGACATAGTGTCGTGTTCCAATACCCGTACTCTCCGTACTCGTACTACTTAGTTTGAGTACGTAGGGTGTTCCAATTCAAATCGGGGGAAAAGAAGTGTACTCAAAGAACCCGGATGGTTTAACTCAAAATGGTCAAACAGCGGAGTGTGGATCGATGCTCACTTCTCGTACTCAACGGCCGCCATCTTAGCTACGTAGCGGAGGAGGCGGAGCCAGGTTGAGAACAACGTCAGTGCATTTTCCACATAGCCTGCATTAATTTAGTCATTTTGTACTTTTTATAGCTTTTATAGGTTTTTATAGCTATTATGCGCAAAGAGTTCACCGTTCAGAGCGGGATGTTTATCGCGGGGGGAGGAGCCACGGCGGCGGTCGCGTTCGTCACTTCCTGTTAGCGCACCGCGGAGTATTAGATTTGGAACACACTGAGATCTGAAACTCAGCGTACTCAGTGAGTACGGATAGTGTACTACGGTTGAGTGTACTCAAGGAAGTACGGGTATTGGAACACACCACAGGACTCCACCTCCCTGCTATTCAGACGAGTGGACCGCTGAGGGAGAGCTCCATCTGGTTCAGGGTGCAGGGGGTTCCTCCAGCAAACACAGCATGTCAAACATCACCCTGGGGGACCTGTTGTGGATTTTTTTTCCCCTAATAACTTGTCCTTCTGGCCCGGCTCTAGAGAGTGAAGTTTTTCCTCGAAAAACAAATCAAAACGTTGTTTTTTTTGTCGTATCTCTGGGGTAAAATCAAGTATATTTAATGTCTTTGTGGGTTGTAAGCCATTGTAAACGGTAAACATTGTAGTTGTGAACAAACCTGTCTCTGAAGCTCTTCCTGCCTCTTCTGGCTGTCAAAGTCCACAGGTCCTTATCCCTTTCTAGGTCTAGTGCCTACAGGTCTAGAGCCTACAGGTCTAGAGCTTACAGGTCTAGTACCTACAGGTCTAGTGTCTACAGGTCTAGAGCGTACAGGTCTAGAGCCTACAGGTCTAGTGTCTACAGGTCTAGTGTCTACAGGTCTAGAGCCTACAGGTCTAGTACCTACAGGTCTAGTACCTACAGGTCTAGAGCCTACAGGTCTAGAGCCTACAGGTCTAGAGCCTACAGGTCTAGAGCCTACAGGTCTAGTACCTACAGGTCTAGTACCTACAGGTCTAGAGCCTACAGGTCTAGAGCCTACAGGTCTAGAGCCTACAGGTCTAGTCCCTACAGGTCTAGTACCTACAGGTCTAGAGCCTACAGGTCTAGAGCCTACAGGTCTAGAACCTACAGGTCTAGAGCCTTCTAATCTAGCATATAACGTCTCCCCGTCGACTATATAAAAAGGATGGCTTTACGTTTATTGTGGTTATTGTGAACACCTACCTCGGACAACAAATGCAGATGACTAGCATAGAGGTCGTCAGCGAGTTGTTGTGACAGTGTTGTCAAATATCTACTCCGAAGCTGTGG
>OMLJ01035062.1:2824-18142 GCA_900302595.1 Gadiculus argenteus | reverse complement strand
CATGTGTCCCCCCGTTAATCACCATGAACTGTGTTATGTGTTACGTGTTTAGTTTGTGTGTAAACGGATGGGAGCGCACACACGCACGCGCACACCTGCGCATGGCCGTATTCATTCATTCTTTTAAACACTAACTCACGGTGAAACTGTTCTCACGATCAAATACTCATCAATCCTAAAAGTTATGGGCTTGTACACGCTGGGCTGGGTTATACTTTGCTTGAGTTTATTATTATTATTATTATTATTATTATTATTATTATTATTATTATTATTATTATTATTATTATTTAGACGCAGGGCATAACCTACTACAGTGTTCATTCATGCAGCCCCTAATCTATTTCCACAATTCACATACTATTTCTATGCCGTTTCACACATATTAACAATCCTTGACACCATAATATTTGAATTAGGCCAATCGTTTGCATGTTTGTGCTGTGTATAGCCTACGTGTAAGCTGTTAAAGTTGCGCCACGTCCAAAATAGCAACTGCGCTACCCGCTATGACATTTAAACCAGGTTTTTGGTGATCAGTTGCGCAATTGAAGTGGCACATTTTTTAGATCACCTAAATAGCACAAAGTGTCATTTGCGCCTGAACACGCCTCTGCTTTTTGCCGACACGCCTCTCCAGACACAAGTCTAGTGGCGCCTGTTTGCTGCGGGGGAAGATCAGCTTTGCGCCGGGTGCAAACTAGCAACGATACATGCGTCAGTGTAGAATGTCAATTGCGCTGGGTGCAAGATAGGGCCCGGTATCTTATTGATACACCCAGAGGGAAACACAGTAGAGCAGAACTAGCGAAGGAAATAAATGGATGAAATAGATACATCTTGAGCACACTATATCATTATTAATTAGACTAATTAAATCTATGATATCAATGACATGAATGAAATCTAATTGAATCAATAGTAATCCAGCTGACCTGGGCATCTGCATCAGCTCTCTCTAGATCTGCCTCGCCCTCCTCTCTCGCTCCCTGGACACAACAACAACATCACTTGGAATATTTCAAAGATTTCAAATGTAACATGCAATTAAGAAATTGAAATGAGCGCAGTTCTCGAACGAAAAAACGGTTCTCTACCTGCACCAGAGACACTAGGATGCGGCAGAAATGGCCGCTTGTGTCTGACTGGATGTCTCCCTCCAAACTCTTCTTGTAGGCTGCAACACACCGCCCCCATGATCAGCTGTAGGGGTTATGGGAGGTAAGAAGGAACTGTGTGTGTGTGTCAGTGAGGAAGCCCCGGGAGCTCACCACTGCTGTAGGCGGCGTTCATGGCGTGGATCTCCTCGTTGCTCCTGGTAACCAGGATCTCAATGAGAGCATGTTCGTCTGTTCCAACGCCCTGGGGGAAAAGGATGAGGAGAAATATGTAACTGGGACATGTTTTGCACAAGAATAACATCAAACTAATTGTATTTATATACTGTTTATATATACTGTATATAAAAACTGAAATAATTGTATTATTTTGGAAATAATAAATGGTTGCATGCCAATTTTACCATTGAAAAAGTATCAATGATCCTCACATTGGAACAACTTATGACTTATGTTCTTCTCAAATCCATTATTCGAGTGCATTTAGAAATGTTAAATGTTCAGGAAGCCTTACAAACACTTAATTGAACGCTGTGGCTAAATAATAAAGGGCGGGTCTGTAAAACCCTAAAGAACTCAAAGTCAGTCGCTCAAACCTCTAGCCAGACTGCACACCGCATCTCACTGCGTGCCCTGTGGTTGGCTGACATGACATTGACATTTGACCCATTTACAGAAAACGGAAACAACCCGATAAAATAAATGTCTACTGTTCAGTACCTCGATGGCTTTCCTCATCATTTTGGCGTCAAACTCTGCGGGCGTCAGCATGAGTCCGATGACCAGTCTCTCCAGGTTCTTTGACAGCTCAGACTTGAGGTCCTTCATCAAGTCCTAGAGAGAGAGAGAAGGACTACCGTCACAACAGGAGTGTACGTAACAAGCTTATAATATCAACCCTGGTCTGGGCTAATTACCAATTATTTGTCGAAGGCGAAGTGAATATTCACGGAGTCTGGGTTGAATTATTTTTTTTTGTATATACTACACGTGAACACTCCAAACATAAACAAGATACCACTTTTTGTCTGAATTTATTTGTTTTTATTAGCGGTATATTTGTTTTTATTAGAGCGACGAGACGACGGTCACATGAAAACAATATCCAGAGTTTGAGATCTCAATCATGGTATATTATCCATGAGTAAAATCCAACTAGTGGGCTATCACTAATGCTGCATTCTGATGGCTGAACACTGGCTGAGCTACTAGTAGGCTATAAGTGATGATGGCTATAAGTGAGCCTACTAGTAGCAAAATCGTGGGCTTTGTAAACAAAAACGATGGTGGCTGCTTCGTGTTTTAATGAAGTTTCTGACAAGTTTTTAAGCTTGTTATTAGATAAATCAGTTGTATTTACTGCCCTGCTAGTTCCTTCTCGTCCTCATGGGCTATTGAGTCATAGGCTATTCGACCTCAAGGGATAATTGTTAAATATCCTGAGATAGCGAACCAATCAAATCGCGCCATCTTGGGAGGTTCACGTGCAGCATATACTAATCCCACTGACTGTGTTTACATGCTGGAGCATAATCGTCTAATGAACGTATCGAATAAAGATTGTATTCACGTAAACAGGTTTATTCGATCTGGTTCGCCAAAAGGATTGTCTCAGGACCGGATTAGCGAAGTCGATAGGATAGCTGGGCTTGAGCCGGTCCTAGTCGGCTATCTACCTGCATGTGTAATTTCGGCCGGGGATTTCACCCGGAAATGGAAGGAGACGAGATAATAAATAAGATAATAAATAAATAATAAAAAAATCACAAAATGTACGCTACTGTTGCCTCGTCAAACTCCTTGTACGCCATCGTTGTTTGTATGCCGCCAGATAGTTTGTTGTTGCTTTTACATAGCCGTGAATCGGAAGTGGCTCTAGTACCACTTGTTGAAAGGGCTACAGCGCCACCAAGCGTAGCAGAGTCAGCTAGGTCTCCGACCATTATTCGAATCTGATCCGATGCATGTATACTCAGACAGCCCTCCCGTTAAGTGGCAACATCGTTATATGGCTTAATCCGATCCGATCTGGTCTCACCATGTAACCGCAGTCAGTTATTACTCACCCTCCCCAGTAGAGATTTGAAGGTCTGTCTGATCTCTTGTCTTTGGGCATTGCTTCTACGCGCAACAATATCAATGATGACGTCTTCGTCCGTTCCTATTCACACAGAAGGTATCCAATTTATTAACACATGTTGGAAAATGATTTATAATAATAAACAAACAGTTATATTCTGCTGCTGTTGCATACCAAATCCCTTCATGGCTTTCCTTAGGGCCTGTGCGTCAGCCGCAGGATCAAAATCCACTGCGGGCAGAAGGGTGGGCCTCAGCTTGAGGAGGAGAAAAATGATCAGAATTCACAATGGCAGACAGACAACATGTTTAGCCTTAAAGCAGAGCAAAGCTGATTTCACACGATATCCCTAATGGTTAGTTGGTTCATAGTTAGAAGTGTAGAGAGAATTCCACATGCAAAGGTCTCCAAAAAAACATGCGTGAGCGCGTGGCCTTGAAAGCACTGTACCGCTATTGCTGTACCGCCACAAGTATTAGCGAGGGTTTCATGTTTCGCAACAGCAGAAAACCCTCAGACATTTTCCGTCTTCTCCACTCTTGACAAAGTGCTCCTTGTTGGGTTTTCAAGGCCAGGACTCCGTCAGCACAACAATGTGCATCGGCGTTTATTAGAAACCGTTAGTAAAGAAAGCCGCTTGTTAACCAAAATGTTGCGATCTCATATGAGAGACATTTGCTGTGGCCTTGAACCCTGCGTGGGTTTGTAACGAGAAGGTGGCGAGAGTCAAATATGCTGGTTTCACTCTGCGAGGTGAACAGCATTCTGAGGCCTTCAACACTGAGACAAAGACGCTTGCTGTGCTCACACAACAATGCTGCTGCAAGCAAACATTTTGGGCCACTGCGTGCGTAGGTAGCCTGCGCAGCGGACCACTTTGGCAGGAACAGCAAAAAAAAACAACATGCATGCTGCTGTTGTTAAGCCAAGCTCAATGACACGTCTAATGAGGGAGGGAGACACGGCCAACCTGGACTTTGGTCATAGCACTTTGTTCCCACATCTTGTAAGCTATCTGAGCCGCTTCTGGGAAGAACTCTCCAGCTAAGCTGCAGAGACCAATATGATGGCAAACGTCAGATTCCCACGCTCAACACAGCCAGCACATCCCAAGGGAGTGAATGGAGTTAAACTTATTTTCAGATTTATTAACAAATTAAATTAGCACGGGATTGAATTGGTACAACAACCTAGGATATGTTATCAAGTCCAGCTATCAAGTCTAACAAGTATTATTCCCACTTGGCTGTCTGTATTAAAGTGAATTGTCCGACGTGCTACAATGAGTGATAAGTGGGGTTTTAGCGCCACTGTGTGGCCACTAGTGCACATGGCAACAACTTACTCATCATCTCCGCCACACAGTTGGAGAAGCGTCCTCTTGTAGTCCCCTGAAGTGTCCTCCTGAGATTATAATACAAATCACATGACACATTTAGTACTATTCAATTGAAACGTATTTGAAACGTATTTGTATTTAATTATCAAGCCTACAAAATGTAGGTTTGGATCAGTCACTATTTTCCCAAACCTTAATCATGTTATAGAGAGATTTTTCGTATCGGAGACGGAAACATTCCCGGATGTCCAACATGTCTATTTCCGAGCGAGCGATCATGATCCGGATCAGGGTGTTGTCGGCTGTACCCAGACCCTGGAGGGAGACAAAACGGTGATGGTCTGCAATGTTAAATTATTAAATTCCCCATTTGTACGTATCAGATAACACATTTATATTCAGAGGGGTCCTGGAACAGAGAGAGAAAGTCCAGAACAACCTACGTTACATACTAACAAAATTATTTTACATTTCTGAGTTGATACTTCATAATCAACTATATAAGTGTTGGCTTTAACCTCATCACAGCATGGGACATATGCCAGCTGCCCTTGCTAAAATAAATACAATGGAGGGGTGGCTGTGGCTCAGGTGGTAGAGCGGGCTGACTGGAAACCGGAAGGTTGTTCATTCAGTCCCCGGCTCCTCCTAGCTCAGTGTCAAGGTGTCCCTGAGTGAGACACTTAACCCTAGCGGCTCCACGAGAGCAGGCTGTTGCCTTGCATGGTTAACAACCCTGTCACTATGTGAATGTGTGTATGCATGGGTGAGTGTTAGGCAATAATTGTAAATCGCTTTGAGTGACCACTGGTTAGAAAAGCGCTATATAAATGGAATCCATGTAGCAACGCAATAATAAATCCCAAACGACACCTCAATAAAAACACATTAATTTCAGCTCATAAACAACAGGGTTTAGTGTTGGTCGTGCTGCTAAAGCATTCACCGGCAATGAACCGTGTGGCATTGTCTGCACTCCGGGTGTTTACCTTCATGGACTTGTAAAGACGCCTGGCGAAGAACATGGACACACTGCGGATGGAATGGACTGTGGGAGACCAAGCACAGAGGGCCAGTGTGAATAAATACAAGGAGATCCCTATCACATCTACTACTCCTCCTCCTCCTCCTGCTACTATCACTACTACTGCTCCTGCTACTTCTAATACTACTACTGCTGCTAAGTCCTCCTGCTAGTATCACTACTAGTGATCCTACTACTTATAATACTAATACTCCTCCTCCTCCTACTACTACTACTATCACTTCAAGTGCTCCAAAGGCTCCTCCTGCTACTATCATTACTGCTCCAACTACTACTACTACTACTACTACCACTACCATGACCCCTACTACTGCTACTGCTACTACCGCTACCACTACTACTGCTACTGCTACTACTACTACCACTATCACTACCCCTACTACTGCTACTGCTACTACTACTACTACCACTACCACTACCCTTACTACTACTACTACTGCTACTACCACTACCACTACCCCTACTACTGCTACTACCACTACCACTACCACTACCACTACCACTACTACTGCTACTACCACTACTACTACTACTACCACTACCATGACCCCTACTACTGCTACTACCGCTACCACTACTACTGCTACTACCACTACCACTACTACTGCTACTACCACTACCACTACTACTGCTACTACCACTACTACTGCTACTGCTACTACTACTACTACCACTACCACTACCCTTACTACTACTACTACTGCTACTACCACTACCACTACCCCTACTACTGCTACTACCACTACTACTGCTACTGCTACTACTACTACCACTATCACTACCCCTACTACTGCTACTGCTACTGCTACTACTACTACTACCACTACCACTACCACTACCCCTACTACTGCTACTACCACTACTACTGCTACTGCTACTACTACCACTATCACTACCCCTACTACTGCTACTGCTACTGCTACTACTACTACTACCACTACCACTACCACTACCCCTACTACTGCTACTACCACTACCACTACCCCTACTACTGCTACTCGTCCAACTACTCATAATCCCCCTACTTGTGTAGAATGTTGGTATATTTCAGTGTCTCTCTGTCTTCATATTTCTTGGTCTAGGAACAGGCCAGTGCCTCTCCAACTGATACCAGGTGTTATTTCCAACATTTCTCCATTTGTTATGCCCCAACCAGGACGGAACCAACCCTGTCGTCTGGGGCATAGCCATGGCCATATACCTTATCAAGGGAGAGACTGCACCTGTTATTTTGATTATTCACGTTTTCTCTATTATAATACTCGCCCAGACCTTTGGTTCGGGAGAGAAGACGGATGGACAGCCAAGGAGCACATCTGGAGACTGGTCCCCGTCCACTAAACTATAGATTATTCACCCTAAGTCTGCATCTTGCTGTATTACATCCTGGAATAAACCATCAATTCAACCCTCTGATCCAACCTGTCAAGCTGCCTTGATTTCCACTCCAAGAATTACTACTATGATGAAAAATACACAACTCAGAGTCTATACGAACAGTTTAGAAATAAGCTGAAATCGAACACTTGTTAGATGGGCAGGTGAACATGAGTGATGGAGTGAACTCTCACCCACGGCCAGCATCAGCCTCTCAAAGTCCCCCGACAGCTCACTCTTGATGCTATCCTCGATAGACTTCTCAGCAGTCTTCTCGTACTGATCAAAAACTGTAAGAAGAAGAATAAAACACACACACACACACACACACACACACACACACACACACACACACACACACACAAAATAAGATACAATCAGAAGAGCTTTTTGCAAAATCATCCATAAAATTGAAAGAGCAACGTTGCAGACAGTATTGATTACATGCATAAGTAACAAGTGGCAGAGGAGCGGCTGGTATTCTGTATTCTTTAAACAACAGCTGGGGTTGTTCCAATGACGGCAAGCTGAGTAAACCCAGTCCCAGCCGCATGACTGTCTCAAATTCTTCTGACACGTAGCTGCTTAGGAACGCAATGGGTCTATGGTCCATGTCAGGAGGACCCTGCTAGTATCCCCCCCACCTCACAGTTGAGCTCACCCATTTTCAGATGTGTCACACTGCGGTTTCCCAGAATCATGATGAATTTGGCCTCGTCCGTCCCCCACTGCTCCTCGCCAGCAGCGAACAGATCCTAAACACACACAGGCACGGCAAACACGGCTGTTGATTTTGAACTGAAGTAAATTTGTTCACTGTATGCGTAAGGTATTTCTTTAAACAGACTTTTTGTGTGTGTGTTAGGAACCCCAGGCACACAGATTGTCTAGTTGATTGCCACTACACTTCCAATGTATGGACGCATGTTCTAGTCCTTGAATGTTAGCAGAATGGTCCACGTCTTCTGCTCATATTGAAATTACGTCAACAGGAGGTTCAGGTGTGTCCTCTTAACTCACCTGGGCGTCCTGCTCCACCAGGTCTGCGTCCACCACCCCCGACTCATCTCTGGTCCCCTGTAAGCACAGACCCCCTGTCAGCCCCACACAGAGCCACAGCTATGGACAACCTATGATAGGACTGAATGCTGAAAATTGCGATTATTTTGACCAATATTGTGATTGCGATTTAATATGCAATTTCTGTTCAATTGATCAAGTTCCTTACATTCTGTATTATTCACAAAAAAAGCAATACATCATTCTTTATGTATGACCAACACAACATAGGAAGCAGTCAACATATAAACTGCTCTTTCCTTTAGGCCAGGCCGATGTGTTGAGATGAATTGATATTATAACATCTTTATTTAACTACTGAATTGTAAAAGAAACAAAAAGGAAGAAACATTTTCTATTTTTAATCACAGTCTTTGCGATTTGTATATATCGCGTTCTATTACATGGCAATTTCGATTTTAATTTGATTAATCGTTCAGCCCTAACCAAAAGGTCTAGACTGGGCTTATCAGAGGGGAGCAGACCTGAAGTAAAACAACCAGCATCTTCTTAAAGTGCCCTGAGGTGTCCCGAACCACGTCCTCTTCCATGTCACTGCCGTAAGCTGGGGATGAGCAGATAGCATTTATTCAATTGAAAATTGTTTGTATTTATATTGATATTTGAAATACAATATTTTCATGTGGTGTTGGTGTAGTATTATTTATTTGCAACAAATGCAAGTTTGAGAACAAAATGTCACCAGTTCTTTCCGTAGCCAGCAACAAATGTAGCTTAAAGAGCCAGTATGCCCACTGTTTCAGCTAGAACTCTCTTAAAGAGCCAGTGAGGCCACTATTACACGACAAACAGCACACCTCAAGTAAAAAAATATGTTGTAAACAACTACAAAATACCAAACATGTGTCCCATAAATCAATAAATCAATTAAACTCCATAGCTTCCACATTGAAATAATGTAATTCAGATTATTGTGTACCTTACCTTATGTATGCATTTCAATGAAGTGTGTATTATAATTATAAAGTATGATTTTATAATTCATTTTAAATTAGGCCTGTCTCACCTTCCTTGTACGCCTCAACCATGCCGTGTATCTGTTGGTTGTTTCTCGAGGCCAGCACTTCAATCAGGCATCTCTCATTGGTTCCAGCGCCCTTCAATCAGAGAAGTCAATCACGAATAAAACTACAGATATGGAGTTGATGGGCCGTGGTCGTGGGGGACTATGAGAGCGTATTGAGTTCTTACTTTCAGAGCATCGTGGATTTCTTTGGCATCGTGCTGTGGTGGGGTTCTCATCAGACTCACGATGAGCCGCTCAAAATTGCCGGTCAGCTCGTACTTCAGATCACCTATTAGGTCCTGGAAGACGAACATGAAGATTTAATGGTGAGAGGTATCCCCATACTGTGTGATTTTATATACAGGCTTATTTTTCTTATGTGTTGACTATGAGAAAGAATGATGGTGTATTTTGACAGTTGAGTACCTTTCCATAGCTGGATTTGTATGCTGAGGTGACCTCCTGCCTCTGGGCGTTGCTTCTAGAAGTGACCAGTTCCAGGATAGCTTCTTTATCGCTGCCTAAAGAGAGCATAGGGGTCTCCATTAGAAACAATCAGCTTCACATTAGACCTGACTATGTATTCTTTCTGATGTTAGCTGGTGGTCTGGTCTAAAGGCTCTGTTGGTGTTCCTTAAAGGAGACAAGAAAGGAGAAGGAGAAGACAAAGGAAGACAACTTGTTTTGACCCTTGTTAGACAAAGTATGAATCAAGTGGCCACTCACCAATGCCTTTCATGGCGTTGTACAGCGCTTCAGCATCGGCTGTCGCATCGAAGTCTGCAGCCTCGGTTATTGAGCCTCGGAACACCTGTAAGAGGACGCTAAGTCAGTATTCATATTAAATCTCATCTGCTCGACTGCTACTGGAATGAAAATATATGCTTAAATATATATATACATTTATATAAATATATATATAAATATATATTATAAAAATAATAAGTATGTGTGTGTGTGTGTGCGGGTGTGTGCATGCGTTGTCTGTGTGTGTGTGAGTATGTGTTTGCAGGGGGGGTTTGTGTGTGTGAGTGTGTGTGTGTGTGTGTGTGTGTGTGTGCTGCATGATGGACATCAGGGAGTCAGGTTACGGTAAATGTCCCTTTGCTCTCTTTGTTGGAGGGTAAGGACTCTTACAAATGACCTGTAAAATAGAGCTAGCTCTCTCCACAAAAAAAAAGATACCAAAATAATGCTTTATCATCACCACTCCACAACCCCCTGACTTTGACACGATGAAACTGCGAAGACACTCATTGTTGGGGGAATGAGACAGGACGCAGCCTCCATTAGAGCCTAAACTGCAACAGCTGCTTAAAGGATTTCTGCTGCATGGCGGAACGGTGCCAATTTGTCTTGGCCTGGCCTTCCCCCATTACCACGGCAACCATCACTCTTCATGACAGCTGGGGAAGCTTTACCCTAGTGGCAACCAAGACAACAAATACCGGAGCCTAGCAACATGCATGACCCATACCATAAGTTGTACCGTTATTTCTGTCAGACATCTGTATACAATCCAGTAATCATTGGGCTATGAACATGAGTTTCCACTTCTTCATTCACAGTTGGGGAGAGTACTTTTTCGATTGAAATAAAACAAAACTTTCCTGTATATGGTCAAATAAGGAAGTGATATCAAGTATTGGTGTGTTTGCTAAGTTGCCTATATAAGGGGTTAGTAATTGTGAACCGTCATGTATAGGCCGAATCACCAAACTAAATGGATAAGCCCATACATGGTCTGCTCTGACTCAAAACTACTTCTAAAGACTGTCAGCTGTATAGCTAAGTCAGTGTCAATGAGCAGGTAACAAAGACACCCTGTATGAACTCACACTAGTTCAACCCAAAGGTAATACACTTCAGGCTTTCCCAGGATCCTCACTATCCCCACACTGAACAAAGAATGATGCTGTCTGTATGCTGTCATAGATGTTGCTCCTTTTCGGAAATGTTTGCGAACACCTAATGTTTTCAGAGAAAAAGGATGTCCACTTACCATGGCTATATTTGGTCGTCGGTACTATCAGTGAGCGGGAAACAACGTCAAAGTAACACCTAAAGGAACATGGATACAAGATAAGGATTAATGTACAACAAAGTGTGAGCCTACAATGCATTATATGTCCTTGACAGAGGGACAGTACAGGACACTACAGTGAACACTATTGATTATCCATATATGATCACACCAGCAGTGTGATATTACAGTCTCTGCTTATCATGTATTACTGAATACCACTCCTCAGGTCAAACTAGGCGTGGGCCTACTTTCACTTCTTAGACATTGATTATGGGCCTTTACCCAACAGTAACCTAGGGAGAGAAATGGAGACCAAAGCTAGCTATAGCCCTTTGACCTCTCTGTGACCTGTCAGAAAAAGCTTTTAGCTTTAGAATGCAGGTCTTGCTTGAGCTATTGGAGTGTGGTAATACACAAACATATTTACAGTGTATATGTCTACTGAATAACTTTAAGTGTAGACCTATTGCTAATTTTCTGTGAAGTAAAGCTACAGTGACTTAAATAAAATCCTACATGCTCACATATTTTATGAAAACAGTGAAAGAAAGAAGTGTTGTAGGTATATAGTAGTTTGAATGTGTGATAATATGATATATGATAATATGATATATGTAAGGCTCTGTCCACACGGGGGTGTATGAATGGGCCACACCCATTCAGCTGCCACTCTCTAAAAGCTGCAAACTTGGTCCGATTTTGTGATGCCTATGTATTTTTGCCCAACACTACTTTATTATTATATTTTTGAAATACTATTATCTCAATACGGTATAACATAGGCTATGTATGGCTATATCATAGGAAAGAGGTATGGCTATAGCATAGGAAAGAGTGAAATTGAAACGTAGACTACTTTTGGAATCATCAGATATCAACTACAAATCCTACCGACTTCAGGATTAACCTTTCTTACTAGTAAAAAAAAAGAAAAAAAAGATCCATGCGTTTCATTTCTAAATATAGGGCAAATAACCATTAGTTTAAATGTTGATTAGGACATTCGCTCATGACACGGCGGCAACTGCTAACGTTATGGCTTAAGTATCAAACATATACAATTAATTCCCTGAACTCATTGACCAACAAGAACCACTGCAACGAGAAGGACATCTTACCTTGGTCATAAAATCGCAAATGGTGCTGTCGTCTGCAGTAACGGTGCTGCTCCGTCTCCACTCACCCACAGCAGTGTCTCTCAGCCACCAAACTCTCCCCGCACAGCAGTCCTGCGGTCAGCTGTGACGCAACCAGCAGCCCGCTGCGGACCTCTCACAGCGATCAATAGTCTGCCAAAGCCAAGCCAAGCAAAATTAAAAGTCATTATTGTTCAATAATCAGATATTAAAAAAGGGAGCGTAGTGAATGTACGTTTTATTTGTGACGGACGGATGCACGTGTTTTATGCATTCAGTTTCATGGTTTTGATTCCGGGAGCAAACTTCTGTTGAACTTAAAAAAGGACAGCCTGCGGAGCAATGACCACAATGTCAGTTTTCACGCAGCAACATGATGCAATTTGACACTGTTTGTCCAGCCATTAGTGGAATGTATTTTATTATTTTTTGACACACTATTGTATGTAGGCCTATGTAAGTATGTAAGTATAGTAGCCTACGAATATTTCATTTGTATGATATATTATTGAAAAATAAATCTTATTTGTAATTTGACCTAATATACTTTTTTATATACACATGACATAACACGTGTCCTAGGTGGTCTATAACATGTTCACATGAAAGAGAGAGTGGAAGTGGGATACCGGGGATGGGGGCCAGAGTCTATTTCTGTCCCGGCCTGGACGCTTGTTCCAGTAAGAGCGTGAGGAATTCAAGACCACCGTAAAAGCGGCGGGGGCTGGAGAGGGGAAAACCAACAGATCGGTCTAAGGAAATACCCCTGCTATACGCTAAGGCTATGGCATAGAAAGGTGACAACAGTTCACGTGAAGTGAACACTCATGTTTGACGTCTTGAGAGATCACACCAGCCTGCTACACTTTGCAGAATTATGGCTTGCATGTTGGCCAGCCCTCCAGCAGTAGCGAAGCACCACACATGGAGGTCGAGACGCTCACCTCCTCGACCCCAGGCTTCTCGTCACAGCGACACGACGTTGTGCGTCGGTGCGACTTTAATGGTGTGTTACATATTAGATTTAAGTAGGGGAGTGATGTTGAACTGTACTATGATGACCTCTTGTGGTCTGAAATGGAAATGCACTGCACCTCATATTCAATACAAAAACAACAAAAATGACACTGTGCCACTTCATTCTGTCCCACTTTACCACTTCATCACTTTATTTAGTTGTACTGTATTTACTATTGCTTACTAAGTAAGTGCTTACTTTTTAGCATTTAGTTAATTGTTTATTTATTTATGTCAGCCTTTATTTTATTCTATTTTTATTCTATTTTATTTTATTCAAGTTTGTTATCTCATTTCACTTTTTCACTTTACCACCTTTTGTATTGCAACTGTTGCACAGCAATTTCCCTCGGGATTAATAAATATTCTTGAATCTTGAATCTTGAATACATAAAATGGCAGTGAACGGCAGAGTAAATGTCAAAATTCAGAGTCTTGAGTCTTAAAACTTTAGAAAGAGTCTTGAGTCTTAAAATAATATATTGGGAATTTGAATAATCTTAAATCATGTTGATATTTGAAATAAAATATGTTCATGTGGTGGTGGTGGTGGTGTAGTGTTATTTATTAGCAACAAATGCAAGTTTGAGAAGAAAATGTCACCAGTTCATTCCGTAGGCAGCAACAAATGTGGCTTAAAGAGCCAGTGGGCCCACTGTTTCAGCTGGATTAGGACTTCTTGTATATAGGGCCCAGAATTTGGTGCTACGCCCCTGGAGTCTACTGTTTCTGCAGTAACTCTCTTAAAGAGCCAGTGAGCCTACTGTTTCTGCTGGAACTCTCTTAAATGGCCAGTGAGCCTGTTTCAGCTGAAGAGCCAGTGAGCCCACTATGAGATTAAAATATATATATATATATATCTGCGATTTCTAGGAAAGAGGAGGGGGTGTTATCGCCATGATTACGGCCCTAGCCAACTTTTCAAAACCTTGTTAGTACCGTCGTTGTGTATGAGCATTAAAATCAGCAATATGGTGAATAAAATGTGTCACACACCTTGGCAATATATTACATGTGTCCGGGAAGCTCAGCTTTCTCTCGGACGCCGCAGACAACCACTGCCCAGACAGCGCTCTGCACGTCCACACAAACTCCGCCTCCTGCCTTCACATCATTTTGGGTTAATTTGCTCTTTAATTTAGTTTTCTATTATTTTTCTAAGTAACCTTACAATATAAATATAATCATGGAAATAAGATTTTTAGATAGGATTACATGTATTTAAATGTAATAAATTATGAATGTAATAATTACAGTCCAGCAAAATTATAACCAACACTGTCAACAGTATGCATCATAACACCCCCAGACTTAACACATTCATTCATTACAAAAGCAAAATATGGAATCAGGGTCAAACAATCACTTGGACGACGAA
Source organism: Gadiculus argenteus (assembly GCA_900302595.1). NCBI lineage: Eukaryota > Metazoa > Chordata > Actinopteri > Gadiformes > Gadidae > Gadiculus > Gadiculus argenteus. The sequence goes on along the minus strand of OMLJ01035062.1, from coordinate 3,540 downwards.
AGCATTTTTCACATTTTAAACTCGATTTCCTATGCACTATTCTCACACCCTGTGCCCCGGCCATAATGACCACATTATGATCCCAACCAGACCGGGCCAAGAAAGGCGACTTTGTAACTAATTTGAGGGGGTGTGTCGCAGAGGCCAGCCTTGTATATATCGCTGTAAAATGCATGATTCTCCCCATCACAATATACAGAGCGGATATTTTTCAACTCTCACTTTCTTCTGACAACAAAGCCTGGTAGGGTAAATCCTATTTACATTGCAGTGTATGAAACTACTTTGCCTTGAAAGTTGACCTCTGGCTCAACCCTATCCCTTGAGTATACTCCAACTTTCTGTTGTTGTTTGTTGCTGTTGTTTGTTTGCTGATTAATATTTTTGTAAAAAATTGAAAGATGTATTAGTAGCAATCTGCTTTTCATTCAAAAGGAACACCCTACGCTGACAAAATTACTCACCGACTGGAAAGCAGAAAAGAAGATGCTTGTATATTCCACATTAATGGCGAATCATTTATCCAATAGTTAACTAAACTAAACAATAGTTAACTAGACACCCATGATAAAAGATACCACAGCTTGCACTCCTCAACAAGTACTCCAGCCATGGAGAAAGCATAGCGGTTGATGTTTGAGATGGATCCCTGCCATACTTCTTTGTAGAACATCATAAAGAGCCAACTCATCATTATGAAGGCTCGCTAATATTCA
>OMLJ01035037.1:7831-26946 GCA_900302595.1 Gadiculus argenteus | reverse complement strand
GTAGCTGTGCACATAGAAAAACAAAGCTGACTAGGCCTTTACTGATTAATGTTTTTTTTTTTTCATAATACTAAATAACATAACATTGGAAATCTCAGCTTCCATGTAACGTTTCAACACGCACACAAGAAATGAAGAAGCAACATTAAGACATGAAACTAAAACCAAGAGCACAAAAGGCCCAAGCTACGTTAGGAGGATTTCTAAGAATAGTGATCCATCTGCTGTTTATTTAAGAAGTTTGAGTGAACTTAAAAACAAGCAGAAGTCTTTTAGATCTTAAACCAAATTCTGAGATGTATCTTTGAATTGAATTGCTTTCCACATCTTAAGATAAGAAGATATTTTCAGAAATAATATTGAATAAAATCGATTGAATATTTTTTTTGTTTTTCCTATTTGCATGATGTTTGCAAGTTCATTAAGTAAGTTGGGTACAAACTACATTTGTGAAACAATTTTGAAACGAAGAATACTGTTTTGGGGTTTTGTTAAGCTGAAAAGGATATATCTATGTTCTGTCTGAACTTATCTCAACATTTAAATGGGTGGGTATTGGGTTAAAACATTGTTTATTTCATTATTAGGTAAGAAAGTATTCACATTTAAAATAATACAAAATATGAAGAAGGATGGTTAGCAGACACTATGATATGATGTGTATACTGCTGTGAGAAATAAATAAATAGAACACCAGAAAACATGCCAACCTCAGAAACACAACCTCTTGCTCTTCCTGTCTCTTCAGGTGACCTCATGCATTAACCTTATCAATGTTTAAGGTGAAGCCAAACTTTAGTATTCATTGATTTTTCTCCAATCTCCAAAGGGTCTGGGTAATGCAGTTCAATATTTGATTGCATCAAATTAAGGACAATGCATAATGTATAATGCATGTCAAGAGAAGATATATTCATTTGCCAAGGTGGAATCCATCAAGATATCGTGACTTCAAAAAAGGGGAAAACAACGCACAAATAATAGGCTCCAACATGTGGGTTAAACGAATGGGGAAGATCCACTGTTGATACATTCAGTACACTGAGTGCACTTCAGCTTGTCTTTAATAAAGCAGAAGTATGAGCCATTGTCTCGTGCATGTGAATGTCCACCATTCTGTGCCACGGCAGCACTCACTTCCTGGTTGAAAGTAAATTGATGACTGTGTGCCTTCCGCTTCTATGACTCCATGCACACTGCCCGCCTGCAGACTAGAGTCACACATCAGGAACGACCGCTTTGAGAGGTTCTGCGCCTGGTTCAGGTAATCACTGCCTTACCGGCTCTATACTTAAACCACGCTCATTTTGATCATGTTTATTATTATGTTATTATATTTATTATGGTTTGTAATTACTTAGTCATTTGTGCTAGAAAGCAACATTGTGTTGTTTACTTGTTTGTTTGTCGAAGTTGAATAGAATAAATGTTTCCTTACTCAAACATTTAATGCTTGCATGGAATTTATGAGTGTGTTTGTTATGTATGTATATCATAGCTTTCATTTATGACAAAACATTTTCATAGTTTACACACCCAGATCACAGTTCTGTCATTTTGAAGTTGCCTTAAGGTTACACCTATCTATAAATACATTTTCCGAATATAAGTATAGAAAATGGCTTTTATTTTATGGTTCATGCAAAAATAAACAGTAACTTTAATTTGTGCCAAAATGTTTTGTAGTAGCTTACACTCCAGAACAGTAGAGTAGAGAGTGACTGACTGCATACTTTAATTCATTCTCAATCAAAGGACTCAAATATCTGAACAATCAACAGAATGATATGCACAGTGGCTATATATTTTTATTCAAACATGTTTGAGGGAAATTTGAGCCCAAAACAAGAATCTCATGAACCATGATGGCAATGTGTCATCATTTGAAAATTGTAGGCAACTTTCAAAATGCCCATTTTCTGCACACAAGTGGAATGGTCAAATTGAATCACGGAAATACCCAAACGGCAGCGGGATAAATGCAAAAGCTGTCTTTTTCCAGCTGACTTTAATCTACATTTAATTTAATAAAAGGCCAGTTGGTCTTCTGGCTTGTAATGGGTCATGTGACCCAATTAGTAGTCCCAAGAGTCCTTCTTTGCAGGCCTTGCATGAACATCCGCTGCATTGTTTTGGTGAAGACCCCCAAGATCCACTCAAAGACTGCTAAACCCCCACTATTATATTTTCAACTTTTTTGCAAAATTGGCTGCTATACAGAACTGAACCATACTGAACCATAGAACATTATGCGCTTATACAGGATTTACCATTCAATGAGAACGTAAACTTCCACTAAGCACACCTTTAAGTGTCAACTTCCACAGCAGGAGCCTTCAAATCCATCAATATGTAAATAAAGAGCACAACACTGCATAGTGTTCTCCCTGCTGTGCACTTGCTCTGTATTGATACTGTATTATTTTCTCTGCGTGTCAGAGCTCAAGATGTTCCCATGGCGATGGCTGGCTCTGCTGGCTCTCATCCCACTGGCCCTGAGCGCCAATGCGGGGGTCAAGGTCAAACTGACCCAGAAAGGACTTGATTTTGGTGGGTTTGAGTCATCATCTTCGCTGTCTGTTTATAAAAAATCAGTTTTTCCCCCACAAATGTTATACACCTTGTCATGTGTAACTGTACACAAAATAACAGCAACAGACTTTGTATTCCTTTCCATTTCCAGGCAGAGAGCTCGTTGTGTCGTCTCTGCAGCAGAAACTGATGACCATCAAGGTGCCAGACATCTCGGGGACAGAGAGGGTGGATCCCATCGGCAAGGTCCACTACAGTTTGACCGAGTAAGAGAAGGAATCTCACACCTCTACACCCTCTACACCAACTCCCCTGCGTGCAATTGCCATGTTTACTTAACTTTGTTTACGTCTTTGATTTTAGTTGAATCAGCATTCATTTTTCCGTTTGTTGTTGAGAGACTAAGACCTACACTATCCATATGTATTTGTACAGCCCTTAATCACTTAATCACAGTTTTAAAGGCCCACATTTTTACCACACCCCCTAACCCTACAGTACCACTCTGTTGTTCTTTTCCACTGTTATCGATATAGTATTCGTGCGGGCAGTGCGGGCAGTAATTTTCCCCTTTTCTTCTGGTGTTATCCAGTATGCATATTGTGAAGCTGCGTCTACCCAGCTCGGCGATGGGCCTGGTTCCAGGGACGGGCTTCACCCTGACCATCACTAATGCCTTTCTCAGCCTCCATGGAAAGTGGAAGGTGAAGTACTTGAGATTCATGTAAGTACTGCAACTGTTAACAGACAGACGCAGTAATTTGTCTGCTCTGCTTGCTATTTAAGATTAATGTAAATATTAGATGACCTCATCGAGTTATGGGTGAGGGCATCATGCTCAAATAGGCATACAAGTCAATTACTGCCACTGGGGTTCAAACAACCTCAAAGCGACCTTGGTGTCAGGGAGCCGAGGCCACCGGATGCTATGCTAGAGTTTCCTGTACCCTCATCTCATCCGCCCCAAATAAATGCAACCCTTGTTAGGCAAAGGGTAATAAGCAGATGTTACACTTTATGATACTCTAATCTGTGAAAGGAATATCCTGCCCCTCATTTGAATATCCTCTCTTCAACATAATAAATCACCCTCCTGGTTCTGAACAGAAAGGACAGTGGCTCCTTCGACCTGGCCATCAAGGACCTGACCATCACCACCAGTGTCTCCCTCCGCAGCGACGAGACGGGCCGCCCGGCCGTGGCGACTGCCAGCTGCGACTCCACGCTGGGGGGGGTGAGCATCAAGTTCCACGGAGGTGCCAGGTGAGATCCCAACACTTCATTAAACACTTGCTGGTGTTTTGATAGGCAGATTGTTTCTTTGGATTGCAGGGCCAGGATAGAGTAGTGGTTTGAGGGTATTTGGCTCCCAGCTAAAAGGCAGGTTCCATCCCAAATGTCTGCAGCTCACTTTCAGTGTCGTTGAGCAAGAATCCCAAGCCCTATGTGTCCATTAAGGACCTGTGAATTAATTGACTTGAATTCACTGTGAGTTGCTTTGAAACAGACAGAATGGATAGGGAATAGAAATGACCTCTAGCTTGGTGGCACTGGTTTGGATCATGGAACTGTTCTGTTCCATGTTCATGCAAGTTCTCAGACCAAACACGACACACCCAAGCAGTAATGGGGGTCATTGGGGGGCCAGCATTGGCTGTAGGTGTTGCCAGTCCATCATTGGGGAGTCATCCTGTCTGACACATTTCAGGTTAGGATCAACCACCCCCTAGACTTTCCAGGCAGGGAGATAAAAGAGGATGGATTTACTGTGTCTAACCTGTGATGCTTCTGTTAATCATTCGGACAATGTGTTTTTTTTAAGCTGGCTGTACAATCTTTTCACACGCTTTATTGAAAAAGGATTGCGCAGCTCATTGCAGAAACAGGTGAGAACATTGTTTTATTTTGGTCTCTTTTGGTCTTCTCTTCATGAGTCTTATGGACTCATGAATAGGCAATGGATGCCAATGTAAACTGGACGTTATGCAATTAGAAGTCACAAGTTTTCTTTCCCTTGACAAACTGGCAAAGGGTTTTTGTTTAAGCTTTGTTTCTGAAAATGTAATTGCTGTCCCATGTTCCAGAGTATTATGCGCATTATATCTATCCATCTATATAAACATTCCTGCTATTAAAAAGGCCATATGTATGCTATCTTGCATTGCAGATATGCCCTCTGGTGGCAGAATCGGTATCTAGCATGAACCAATTCCTGAAAACCCTCAACGGTAAACTTTTATTAATGAAATCTCATCAATAATATCCACAATTTTCTTTTTTTGTTGGATGCTGTGACTGTTTCTTATACTTCAGTGATGGCCCCGGTGGACCGCTATGCAGAGATTGCATATCCCATGGTGTCCTCACCGGAGATTTCAAACTCCTCCATAGGATTAAACCTGAAGGTGAGTTCATCCTGCATCCTGATCTGGCTCAGTGGCTTTCTAAAAAAAGCTATTAAGATTAAGAAGAGAATTATGTGCCAACACATGAATGAGTCAAGGCTAATGTAATACCTATGCAGCTCAAATACTGGAATTATTTTCAATCAAACAAAGTAAGATTACCAGACTTTCCAGTTTCAACCCATCAAGTAGTTTGTTATTAAGCAAGAAATGGCCATATACACTACTAATTCATATAAGTGGGAAAAACGATTAAGTGCCAGGGGCATCGCTCTGCTCAATCTACATGGTACCTCTCCACTACACCACCACTGCCTTGCCTCTACATGATGGGACCCAAGTATAAACACGTCTTTCCTCCGGTTCAGGGCGAGTTCTACAATATCGGCCACCACATAGAGCCCCCCTTCTCCCCCACACCCTTCTTCCTCCCTAACCAGGAGGAGGGCATGCTCTACATCGGCATGTCCGCCTTCACCGCCAACTCCGCCAGCTTTGTATACAACAAGGCCGGCACCCTGAGTCTCGACATCACCGATGACATGGTGAGATAATGACTGCTGGTTTAGAAATTCTGGGAGATTTTTAAAATTTGGGATCCTGGAGTAATAGGAAAGGATTTTTATTTTATTTTTTTCAGAGATTGACACAGCACCACCTTTAATGTTGGTCTTTGTTTCAACAGATTCCTCCAAGTTCTCCTATTCGACTGAACACCAGAACGTTTGGAGCTTTCATTCCACAGGTGAGAGAAGAACCACATATTTCAAAGTAAAAGCCTTTTGACGATGAAAACAGAACACTAGGCAAGACTCAAAACAATGCACATTTATCGCACGTATATGACAGTGTGATAAATGTCACTTATATGATACATAACAGCAACATTATCAAAATATTGTTACATGAAAAGGTACATTAAACATAAAACAGCATTATAAGTAAGTAGTAAATAAATCTTAACATTAATTGAGGTGCAAATGTGATAAATAGAAGGAAATGCTTATCTACAATAAGTGTGAATTCACATTTCCCACATTTTCGTTGTGATGGCAACATGTGATCCTGGGTATTGTTCTAGATTGCCAAGATGTTCCCAGGTCTGATGATGGAGCTCCAGGTGAAGATGGCGAAGGATCCCCTCATCAACGTAGAGGCTAACAACGTGACCGTGGGCGCCATCAGCTCCCTGACAGCCTACGCCATCCTCGCCAACACCTCGCTCGCCCCCCTGTTCGTGCTCAACGTGGTAGGACCACTAAAATGGCCGTATGCAGTAACTGCCAATGGGTCTGATTGAACTCATTGGAGTAAAAAAAGGTAGTGTGTGTTAAGTAGTGGGAGATGACATGACCTAGCTAAGTATGGGTTAAAAATGAACCAAAAAGACAATTAAAAACTGAATATGAAGGTTTAGTAAGTGTATAAGCAAAATGAATTATCCCTGAGTGGAAATTCTTTCTTCAGCAGAAACCACAATATAAACCCAACACACATCCACAGATCCGAAATATGAAACACACATTCACAGTTGTGTGGATATGTGTTGACAGAAAAGGTGAGATATGAAATCCTCCCAGCAGGGGTGGCCTGGGCAGCCTAGGATAGTACTGGCCTTCCTGACAACATGACTGTTGGCCCAAGCATTTCATCTTGTTGGCCACTCACACAAAGCGGCCTAGTCTTGTTACAGAGACTCAGATTTCCAAACAAGGCCACCATACAAAAAATATTTTATAGATGTAATTAAACAGAAGCCTGTTGTTGCTTTTATGGAATCCAAAAAAGAGATCTTTAGAAAATATAGAAGGTAAAGATACCAAACTGTTTCACAAACTCCATGTGTTGTATGCAATAGGACTCTAGTGTCAGTGCACATGTCAACGTGGTCGGGAATAAACTGGCGGGATCAGTCACCTTAAACAAGTAAGTAAATACAATAATATAACCACCAGGTATAATTAGTAATAAACAGCCACAGATAAGATTGCTTCACATTCTTGCCATCTCCGATGTTTACAGGTTGGACATGTCCCTGGAGAAAAGCTATGTTGGGGACTTCCAGGTAAGTGGACAGGCACTGTTGGATGGACGAATAAATTACATTCGGAGGCTTTTATTTGAAGCTTCTATAATGGGTCTCAGTATGAATATAACGACGAATCAAGGCAGCATGTGCTACCAGTTTAGCTCCACAGAACCAATTATAATGACTCAAACCTCAACCATCCTGGCTTAGAATCATAGAGAAAGACTACGAAGTTAAGAGTTGTAATTTGACAGTTAGCACAAGAAGGTAATGAAGCAACACTTTAGTAGTTCATCCAAAGGCACACACTTACTAATTGTATTTGCTAGTACATATTTTAAGATGCACTAATAGATGTTGTGACTAATTAACAGTCACTAGTGAGTAAACAACTCTCAAGTAAACCATACTTCAGTGACCTGGATGTTTACATCGTGATTAACCAGCTGTGAACCTTACAGGTCCGATCCCTTCACAACATCTTCCAAATGGTCCTCAAGGTGGCGGTATTACCCAGAGTTAACGGTGAGAACGTCAATCACTCTACATTACATTAATGTATTGGTAGAGCAGAGAGAATATCAATTATCCATTCTGCAGCGAGAATATATACAACATTCATGAGTGTTGCATGCAAATTGCATGTACTACGTTCTACGTGTGAGAGAGCGTTTTAATAAATAACCAAAGAAAAAAAACACTAATATAAAGACCATTACTGCATAACTGATGATTAGTTTTTGTCAACAGAGAGACTTGAGGAGGGCTTCCCTCTACCCAGCCTGGGGAAGATCAGCCTGATAAACACCCAGCTGCAAGTCCTGAAGGTCAGCTTATCCTTCACACCACCCCTTAAGTCATGACCCCACACAACATGTGCTTAGTCACTTAGTGGCTTGTTTCTTGGTTTTAAACGCTAGCTGTGAGGAGGAACTAAATGCCAAATTCATCCACATTCAGTTCCCTCACCCAGCTACTATTAGAACCAAGATTGGACGAAGATGGCCACGAGCTGAGTAAGGACCATGGTGGACATGAGCTACAGCAGTATTCATTGCAAGTGCTGGATGTGACCTCATGATCCCGGTGAACACTAGCCTGCTGCATCACTCTTTGATAACGCTTACTTTTGTGTGTTCTGGTCCAGGGCTATATACTGATCGGGACAGACCTCCACATTTCAGGATGAAAGATCCTGAAAACCAACAGATAACTCCAGACAGCTGTCCGAGAACAAGGCAGAACATGAACCTTTAACTCCTATTTTGTTCTGGGATCAATAGGCATACCATTTTAAGTTTGGAATCACTTTCTTTGACATGGTTTGAGGGCTTGTTTACATTTCGACACAAATTTGTAATTTTCTATGTTTTTTAATGCACACTGTAAGTTCAGACATCCATGTATAAACACCAACAAAATAATTGTACCTTTTAATGAATGAATGCTTCAATATGTTACATTAAATACATATGCTTTCAACAATGTTTTCCTCTAAATGGCTGCATCTTCTGTGTGGATATTAGACAAGGGTTCTGAAAGCTTCTGTGTCAAGCCGGCCAATCAGATTATCCCGTTGTACTGGTTCGTCACTTAGAGAGCCGAGGCTCAGAGCCCGCCCCCGCAGACTCTGGGAGTTTGCTGAAATTATCTAGAGAGGGGAAGCCACAAAAGACAAAACACTAGTGTAACCCACATTAAAATGTATTATATTATATATATTAATTATATATTGTATTATAAGAATAAATAAATAAAATAAAACCTGCCCTTTAACAAACTCCCTGCTGCGTGAGTGCGCACGTGAGATCACATAGTTAAAAAAATAACCGTTAAACATTGCAGAGAAAACAAGGGACAGAGATGCTGGATTAGCCTTTGTTAAACAACATAGCTAGATTATTATTATTTAATGGATTGAACAAATTAATTTCATTTAAAGAATATATATTAATTTATGTTCTTCATGACCTGTTGCACAGGCCAGGTTTTAAGATACGGATGAAAAACCGTTACATTCGTTCCGTGTGGGTCCGGAGACGCAGACATGAGACATGAGAAGATGGCGAGCTAACCAACAGACAAAAGACAACGGACAGATCTTCGTCTTCGTCTTCGTCATCGTCATCGTATCACTGAGAAGGTCTGCTGCGCATGGACGATTTTATATTGAAATTAGTTTTGTTTTATTTGGTTTTATTTGAATGCATAACTGCACCTGATTTAGGACCGTATTGAAGGTTTACACCTTCATTCTGTATATTATTTAGATGATTGTGGATATCAAGATTTAAAGTTTATGGGGATTTCACTTTATTTGACAACAATGTATTGCTTGTTGTTACAGCGATGATTATAAGCAAGCTTAAACAATACCTAAGATTAGTTAGATTAAAATAAAATAGAATAAGATAGATAACATAAGCTCTCTAAATAGAAAACAATGTAAAACAGTGTTAAACCATCCATATTAGATAGGATTAATTAAACAAATGAGTATTTAAAACCAGTTAATTGTAACCAGTGTATTGTATTTCAGGTGCTACACTAGCATGTACAAACAAGTGCTGTCTAATTATAATTTATAACCTACATTAACAGTCAAAAGAGGCATTCAGGACACGTAGTGTCGATGTTGTCAAGAAGAAATCATCAAGCATGTTTTAGTTCAATTGCAATAATTAATTGATTGACTGAATTTATATAGCGCTTTTCTGGACACTCAAAGACGCTTTACAGTGAAGGGGGGACCTCACTAACCACCGCAATCAACCCCAGAGCGAAGCATACCTTCACTAGTACGTAGTCTCCAGCTTTGACCTCGGCCACACCAGAGTCTAGAGCGCTGTCCCTCCCCTCCCGGGGGAAGATCACCTTCACGTTCCCGTCGCTCCTGCCACACAAGTCCTGGGCCGATCTCTTACTCTCCTGCACAAGGACACAAACAACGGCCAATAACAGAGATCGGCATGAACATGGCGGATAATAACTCGTTTTCTAAGTGGCCTTTCATAAATAAATAGACATAACTGTGCCATGTGGCTGTGGTTCTATCCACCGTCTGACATCATGACACAATGGCGTAGCGTCCATCGACACCCGTCCCACCTTATGACCGTCAGTCCTAGTTGTAATGGTTAGGTGGGCCGCGGCTGCAGTACTCACCCCCTCCACCAGGACGAGCTGCGTGGTGCCCACCAAGGCGCTGTTGACCTTTACTGCCTCTTCCCTGAAGGCGGAGATGAGCTCCTCCAGCCGGCGCTGCTTCACCTCCCCGGGAACGTCGTCCTGGAATGCATGGGAGGCGTGCGTTTTCTGGAGACGCACGCACGCGATAAGTTAATTGAGCAGGATTTATGTATTTGGCAGGTGTTTTTCTCCAAGGAGACTTGGTGATCTAATATGTCATGTCTTTAAAATTGCTTTAGGCATAATTTGAGAGTCGGCATTGAGCAAGAGAGATTTTGAAACTGGTCACTGACCAGTGGTGGCGACCACTGGTAGCCAAGGCATTTCTAACAAATGGCACTCAAATCTTACCTACAAACATAGGAGGTGGGGGCATCTTGCTCAAGGATTCCTACAGACTAACTCAGACATTGTGGTTCTTACTCAGAACCTTTTGGCTTAGATTCAAACATGACTAGTATGAATTCCCCCCTGTATGAATAAAGTATACAGATTCTGAGTAGACTATCCTGACTTAAACTTTTTTCTTTTTAATGTCAACACCCTATCCACTAGACTTTCCTGTTAATGTGAGTGAGTGTGTACGGCTAGGTTGAAGCTCTGTGATGTAGAGACCCGTGCACTCACCTTTCTCATGCTGTAGGCAAACAGGAAGCCCACATTGTAGCCCACCTCCCTGATGAGAGACACAGTCTGCAGGTGGTCTTCCTCCTGCTCCCCGCAGAAGCCTGCGATGAAGTCACTGCTGAGGCTCACACCTGGCCAGGTGAAAAGTGGATTCACATATAGACCAAGATATCGTAGATCAAAGTTAAAACTAGAGATGAACCATGCTTTACCGGGGACTAGTCTCTTGATGTTATCCACGAGCTCCAGGTAGGTCTCTCTGGTATAGCTGCACGTTGAGAAAAGGAAACCAGTGTGAGCTTGGATCAAGGACTAGGTGAGGCTGCGGCGAAGGAGCAGTGAGTGTGGCGATGTCTCACCCCCGTCGCATAGCCTTCAGCACCTGGCTGCTGCCACTCTGGGCTGGGAGATGGATCTGCTTGCAAATGTTCCCTCGTTCCTTGATGAGCTGCAGAACCTGTGTAACACAGTTACGATGCATATTCAGTCGTCCCCTGCAGAATGTTGAAGTATACTGTATGTTGTGCCGGTACTGGCATAATGAGCTCCTCCGTATCTTTGGTTAACATCTCATTGTTATACTTATATCAATATTTGTACGTGCAGGGAACTGGCAACACTTAAACAAACAATATCGGTGCTTCAAATCATCGTCCAGTGAATTTATCATTACAATGTTAGCTCACCAGGACCGACGGCCCACCACAGATTACGGCCATTTGACCATTATTGGGTGGCACTATATGAAAGGGAAATGGTAAAGTTGTAGTGTGGCCCGCCATGTTGAACCACCATTCTTTGACAGAAGCCAAGAACAGAAAAACGGCTCTAGAGCACGTTTTTAATCTTAATCGCCATTTTATTTGTAAACTGTGAGCTATAGTTCTATAGACTAAATAAAAAATATCAATCAACAAGGAACCTCATCCCTACACATGCGACTCAACGCTGTCATGGACGATGACATTTATACGTACCTACTAGCCACCATAGCTTCCTCTATGTCATTGGAAAGGGAGAAGTTAGGGAGGTGGGGGGGTTATTCGGTTTGTTGCAATCAACATCACCGACGACTCAAGCGATTCATTTCAGAACCACAGCATATATATTCAATCCCCAATGGAAGGGGAGGTAAGTGGGACCCACCTCGTCTGGAAAGTCTTTGGGGTGCGGGGAGGTGAATCTGATCCTCATGTCGGCGTCGATGCAGGACACCCGGTCCAGCAGGTCAGCGAAGCGCAGCCCGCCCTGCTTGCTGCGGTAGAGGGTCTTGAAGCCGCGGCTCAGCTGGGTGGGGTCCGGCCCGCGGTACTGCTCCTCCGACGTGTCCCGGTAGCTGTTGACGTTCTGACCCAGCAGGGTCACCTCTTTTACGCCCTGGTACCACCACACATGCACCATCATACATGTAGAACATAATTACAGGTTAGAAATTGATCAGGTAATTGAAACACAAGATATGTTCTTCATTATTTGAATTACAATGGCTAAACAGTTAGTATCAACTGTAATAGCATCGATTAGAATCAATTAAACATATAAATATAAACTTAAAAATTTGGTATTTGAGATTTCTTAATATTCTTAACGAATGGATCTTGGCCTGCCTGCCCTACAAAATCCCTTGAAGTCTATAAGGGCGTCTGAAGTTATGAGGTCAAAACTCGCCTGGTCGGACAGCAGGCGAACCTCGTCTAGAATGGAGCTCAAAGGTCTACTCCTCTCTCTGCCGCGGGTGAAGGGAACGATGCAGTAGCTGCACATGTTGTCACAGCCACGCATGATAGACCTGCAGGTAAATCCAACTTAATGACAGACATTTACAGATGCAAGCAATATTGTGGAGGTAGTAATCAGGACAAATCACATTTGTCAAGTATTCTTTGATTATCGCAAAGAACAAAGAATAAAGTTGAACAACACAACACCCATCTCTCGATTTGATGAGATGAGGTTTGAAGAGGGGACCACAAATGAATGGTCAGAGTACCATCAAATTTAGGTAAAAACAATAGTAAACTTAAATAAGGCCACTGGGCTATATATGGTCATATTAAAGATACAAATGCAAGCTCCACTGCAGGAAATGTGCAGCTTGGTTGCAAAGGCATAGGGTTGCAAATGCAATGGATTTTTGAAATTCAAAGCCCTGCTAGAGTATTTCAGCAAGTGTTTTTATATAATAGGTCACATGTACAATTTAGGGATACAGCCATTCCGCGATAATCAATGATATTGTTAGACAATCCTATAACAATCCATCACGATAATATCAGTCTATCAGAAATGACTGTGAAAAGGTTAAGTGCTGGATTTCTGTATCTATTCATGGTCCAAACTTAGTTTTTCAGTTACTCTTCTTAAAAAAAAAAAGAATTCAAATAAATAAATAAAATATCTATATTTGGCGCCAATGTATCGATTCTCGTATCGCACAAAGAAAGGCAACGATATGTATCGCTGTATCGATATTTTGGCCAACCCCTATTGTAGATACGTGTCAAGTTTGTTGGGTATACAGATATGATTATCTAGCATTCACAGCACCACCTCTTGGATGATTCAGATAACATGCACACAGTTTGTCATTGATTAGGCCATTTTTATAATGATGGTTATCTGAGTTGTGGCTATCAACCTATTCAGGCCTGCCAAGTTTCACGTCTCACGTTTCAAGGATAATCACCAGATATTGGACTAATGTGAAGACAAAAATGGGAGACATATCAGGCCCAAAGGTTACATCTCTGGAGAGAGTATGAGGTGGTCTTGATGCGTGGCTTACACAAACGCACTGTATCCCTGAGACGTGCGGTGGACGGGCATGACGTCGGCATAGGTCTCCTCCAATGAGAGCAACACGTTGCTGACCTGGCGCCCGCCGTCCGTCAGTGTCAGCAGGCGCGGGAGGTCCCGGTAGGCATCAGGTCCCGCCAGAACATCCACCAGCTTCTCCCGCTCCAGGAGTTCAGTCTTCAACCGCTCCGCCATGCAACCTGGAAACAAAGCATTCATTAATTGTTCATATATTTTTTGTTCCGTTTTAGAACGTTTTGAGGGATAATTTTAGATACAAACATATAATTGGTTACCGGTAAGTACTTTACCTAAAATGCCAATTTTCATTGGTGTGCGGGTCTTTAAGCGTTTTCTCTTCATGGCTGTGAGCTGCTGCAGTCGGTTCCAGATAGTTTGTTCAGCTTTTTCTCTGAAACACGAAAGACACAGATCTTCTGTTGTGATATTTGGAGGAGGATTTGAAAGTTCCATTCATTAATGCAAGAGTCCATGTCATATTCTGATAGAGATCAGCTTCATTGTTTAAGAAACAAATGGAGGCTTTTGATTGTTGCCAATATTTTTGATTGAGTACCCATGGTATCCTACCTGATAGAACATGTTACAAGAAGGACAACATCAGCCTGTTGACATACATACAAAATGAACTTTAATTTAAAATGCCTACATACAATTATCATGTAAGATCCAGCAAAATGTCATTTTGTACCTCATAAGGATCATTGGTTCGTTGGTATCCCTTTTTTTGCAATACGGACCAGGCTATCTCAGTGTCGTTGACATTCATTTGACAGCCATATGTTTCAAAGCACACTGTAATAACAACAAATCCATTAGACAAAGTGTTGACTTGAGCCAAACCAATTGTGTTAAGAACTCAAAATACACACGGACCTTTTCTGTCATTTCCCATGTCCAATTCCTCAGACAGATATGCATGAGGCCCATTGTCTTCCTCGGGAACAAGGAGTGTTTTGTTGACGTCTATTCCTTTGACAAAGTCTTGAAAAGTAGGACCAGATGACAACTGGGTTTTAAATGTCTCTAATGTTGCCCTCTTACTCTGTGGCCTATTGATGTTATCTGACCTCGAACAGAGACAGTTCTTTGTGAAATGAAATGGTAAAAGCGGTCGGGGTGTGAGAAACAAAGGTCTTAATCTATGTATACACTCCATCATTGACGTATGTATGGAGAACGATTCGGTGACAAGAGTCCAAAAGAATCTAAGCACACGTTTTGTTCCGCTGGTCTATATTCCTGCTGCTGGATTAGGTTGACAGAGGGCTCATTCGTTCCTCGCTGGTTCATTTTTCATGTCATGTCGGTTGTTAAAATATGGTACAAATGAATGACATTTCAGTCCAAGCTTGTGTACACACATCCAACCTTAAGTCCGTCGGATAGAGTCGTCCCCGGTGCGGACGTCTAGTCGACCGGGTGGGAAAGCTTATTGGAGTCGAGTAGTTCCACAGACAAACCGCTATGTTGTAATATATATTGCACAAAGATTACAAATAAATATAGATACCAACAAGAACCAACAATTTCCACTTGGTGTATTCACATATAACAAAATACATGTTTAATGTTTCAAATATATGTTGTTCCTTTTTTATTGTAATCTTTATTTAACTTGAATTTTACCATGCAGGTAAGAAAAGGCTACAGAGAAGGACAACGGGAACAGGACAACATAACAACCACACACAATAATGTAGGCAATGAATGACAGACAATTGGATAAATTAAGTGGAAAGAGTGGAGGGAAGGTAACAAACCCCAGAGAGAACATGGAGAAATATAGTGGAGGTGTTGGGCGAGAGAGTGAGAACATGTTGACACCTGCACAGAGAGAAGACCGTAATTCCCTATGATGTCACTGGCACTCAGAGGTCCAGTATAACTGATCATGCCGCCTTTCCATTCAGAGCAAAGACTTAGATACACACTGTTCCAGAGCGTCCTCTGTCCTGTCCCTGCTGAACACAGAGTTGGAAATGAGGAGAGGAGAGAGCATCACATACTGAAAGGACTGCGGGTGATCTCACACACAATTTCACAGAGGTAATTTTAACCACATCACCATGTTGCAAGTCAAAAGATAATACTATTTGAAGTAAAAACATGAAAATATATTTGAATTATTTCTCTGTTTAATGGCAGTTAAACCGTTTTAGTTTTAGTTTTAGTTTTTAGTCTTTTTAGACCCTATTGCCAGAATGATGAAGTCAGTGGCTGCAACCCGAATCCCAATAAAGGGATTGATATTCATGGACAAAGTTGGATTTTATTCAAACGTTTGCGTTTTGTAATTCATTGTATTGTCTTCTCTGTCCATTCATCCAGTCGTCCTCTCTTCTTCGGAAAGAACTCTGATGATGTGGAAAAATGCCATGCTGTTGTTCTGTTATCTGTTCGTGTCCTTGTCGTGTTCCCCGATATATCCATCTTTCAGGTCAGTAATTTATGTTACTTTTGTTGTGTAGAAAATGCGTTAATGCGTTAATGTTAATGCAACTATTAATTAGTGTCGTATTGCCTTAATTTTACCCCTTTACAATAATAATATTAATACCAATATTCTAGACACATTTTTTTTCTACTCTTCTTACTTGCATGTTGTTATTTTATATGGACCATTGTGTCTGAAATAAAATATTATTATAATTAAATATATGATTTAGAATTACTATTATTATTGTTATTTAGATCATTCATTAAATTATCAGGATCATCGTGAAAAAATGACATATCGATTTCGTTATTACTGGACATTATCATACTTTGATTAAAAAGCTCTATATGCTCATTCACATGCCTGACAGACAATAATCACAGTTATAAACTGTAAATTGGAGAGAGGAAAGAGCAAGTAAATTCAACCTTTTGCTATTGACATGTCAATAACAAAATAACACAATTAAATGTATGCGCACAGATAAGGATTAACAAAGAAATAGACACTCTTCTCTAATTGCAGTACAGTGCCCTTCAATCTTGTTGTACTGAAAGGGTTGGATCAGCCATTCTCCTCATTTCCCCCAGCACTCAATGGCAAAGAACCCAAACATTTAAATACAAAGGGACAGACAAGTGTCTATTTAGCATTTAGAATAATTGTATTTACATAGAGGTAATACGATTATGTGATATGATTTTTTTCTTTTCCTGTCAAAATAACTTGTTACTATTCTAGGTCAGTAATGAAATCTACTCAAGTGTCAGTGTAATATTCACCTGATTGTGTTACTGTGTGATTGTGTTTCAGGTTTGGTCAGAGAGACACTTCCATTCTGTTGACGTCCTCTATAGAGGAACCACTGAGACTGTTGGAGGAAGCTGGAGCTCCTTCTACGGAGTCAGTGGAGCTGCGGTCAGTTAAAAGCTATTACCACTTTGAGGACTAATAGACACGTTGAGACACATGGGACATTGGGACACATCATTGGTCAATTTCCTGGCATTTAATTACAAGGTCAAAAACAAGATTTTGGATTTGATTCCCAATATCTGTACCCTACCTGTAAGCCTGTGACCAAACTAACAATACATTTATTTAGCTCATGCTTTTATCCAAAATGACCGGTGATTTGTGTTATGAAGATAACACAAATCATGCAATTCATGAAACTGAAGCAAACTACTTTATGTGATGTAATATAAATAAAGTAAATAAAGATGAAATTTTTGATATATGTAACCCCATCCTGCTCGTCAATCATCAATGGCATGTGTCTGAATTCATTCAAAGCCGATATGGATAAAAGTGTCAGCTAAATTATTGGTAATTGTTGATGTTATATATGCATACTCATAAAGAGCTAAAGACTTTGACTGCCAATGGTACGATCGAGTTCTACTGCTCACACTTAAATGTACTTTCTGAATGTGTTATTTCAGCTCAGGACGACATGCAGATGCAGTCTTCACCAACCGCTACAGAAAGGTTCTGGGACAGATCTCCGCAAGGAAGTTTCTTCAGACCATCATGGGAAAACGACTACGGTAAGTCACGGTTAGTTATTTAGCTACACATTGAGCTGGAACAGTGGTTATATAGGGTGTTCAACTCCAAGCTGAAAGGTACTGGGTTTGATCCCCAATGACTTGTGGACCAGTCTAACCTGCAGGTATCATTAAGTTCCCCTAACCCCTATGTGCCTAATTAATCAATAATTACAGGAGATGTCTTAATTCAAGTTATTTTTTGTAAAAATTAGTCGGACTAAATAGAAAATAGTAATCACAAAGGATTTTTCTGTCTTGAGCGATGCAAGAAACAAAGGCAGCTTTATTTTTCAGAAATGAAAGTGTGGGCTTTGTGAAGAGACACCAGTTGGGCATCTTTAAGAGGACCTATGAAGAGGGCCACACAACCTTCCACAGACGGGCGTACAGAGCAGTACACCAGAAGGTCAACGCCACAAAGCCTGCCAGCCATACACACTCAAACACCTGCATCAACCTCTTTGTTTTGCTTTGACTGATCCTGTTCTTAGAAATGTTCCTTACAAATTAAAATATTTTCCCATTAAAGCCATGCAACAAAAAATGATATTTGAAACACACACATAGGAACGATGAGTGAAATTATTTTACAATTTTTTTAATTCCATATTTTTCTTTACAAAAACACCTAGTTTCTTGAAATTGCTCATGAATCCCGATTTTGACCGCTAGCTTTCAAACGGCTACAAATAACGAATGTCAGTGCTACGTTGGTATGATTAGTTTACAGCTGTAGACAAAACCAACCCCCCTTTTTTTTTTTTTACAAGACCAGGTGGACCAATCAGCCATCAGAAACAGGAATGTACAAAAAAAAAAAAAAATCAAACCAACAACCACCAGAGAAATACAACCCAATCCTCACCCAGATACCACAATGACCACAGATTGATAAGCAGACACTGGCATTTTGGACACTCAAGAACAAAAAACAGAGGCATGAAGAGCAGCCATTGGTTGCTTTTCAAGCCGTCAGTAGAAACATTGTTAAAAAAAAAAGAGCAATCTTTCCCCTTGCTGGAATACGCATCTCATTTTCAGTGATTTGTTGAAATAAAAAGAAAGAAAATAAACTGCATTTTCAGAATTCAATTAAAAGAAATACCAGGGCCTTTTTTGTCCAATTGTGTGTATCCTTAGGGGAAATAATCTCAGGATCTTCTTTTAAAAAATGTGTGTCCTCATTTCTTCTCCATTCTGTAAGAGAAAAACATAAGTTTAGGCACAGTAAATTATCTTGTCTTAATAAGTCCATCATTTGTCAAATGGGCATTCACATGCAATTCTATATGCAACATAACATGTATTCCTTCATGAAAAAAAAGAATGCAAAAATGTCTTTGCATAATGATTAGGAATATTATGGCAAACTGGAAACTGCAAATATATTGAGCAGTAACCAGTTAACACAGAACACAGACAGCCCCAGTATGGTACACAGACAACACTTTGGGATACATCCATGGAGCAATTAGTAGTACTCATGTTATAACTGCAGCAAGATGATGAGAGGGGGGGGGGAC
>OMLJ01034896.1:0-10567 GCA_900302595.1 Gadiculus argenteus | reverse complement strand
CGATCTCCATACAAAGTCAACGTATAGACGCGTTCCAGGCGCCAGGAACGCGTATATACGTTGACTTTGTATGGAGGCGCGCCACCCCGCCGCCTTCGGTGTGAACGCGGCTTTAGCTTTAGGCTAATGCGTAAGCGGCGTGCCAGAACGGGGGGCATGGACTTCCTTTAGCGTCATACTATAGGCTACAAACGCTAGCAGTTTGTTTTGAAAATGTGTTTTTTTGGATGAATCACACAAAAGGTTCAAAACGCAGCCGCGGTCTCCTCCACCGCTGCGTCACTATCCGTGCGCTCCGGTGAACGTCGCCGCTGTAGTTGCGGCGTTTTCAGACGTTGCGGACAAAGCGTGGTCGACAAAGAAAGCCCC
The DNA here is from genome assembly GCA_900302595.1 of Gadiculus argenteus. Taxonomy (NCBI): domain Eukaryota; kingdom Metazoa; phylum Chordata; class Actinopteri; order Gadiformes; family Gadidae; genus Gadiculus; species Gadiculus argenteus. The sequence goes on along the minus strand of OMLJ01034896.1, from coordinate 10,198 downwards.
GCAAACCCACAATCTCCGAACGACCAACAATTCCGCTCACTGTTCACTAAAGTACAATAGAATATGAATTGAACCACCTCTGCTTTAGTCTGGGTTCGCCGTGTGCGGCGGATGGTCCATTCAAACGCTGTATATTAGCGTTCCCATTCATTTGCGAAACAAATACTGCGCCGATTCAAAGAAACGTGCAAACCAGGCCATTTTAGACTACACATCTAGAGAATGGTCTCGCACCAGCTGATAACACATCGCTCGTGGTCCCGGTGTTCCTAACACACGCCTTGTCTCACCTTTGGCTTTTCCTCTGACATCTTGGTTGGATTATTGTAAAACGGCTACAGGATTACCGGTATTTTAGGCTGTATTTATTTTTCTAGCGCCTCCAACCCTCTCTTCTCCTACAGTCACGGGAACGCGCGCGGACTCTTATTGCTCATTACGATTGGACGTAGAGGAACCACGTGATGCGAAGACGCGGGCACGAGGAAACGGGAGCGCGCAATAAAGAAAAAAAATACTCGGGTCACGCGCGTAATGAAGAACCCGTCAAGAATTGCGCACAACCTCCGTCTGATTTTACCGTCACACAATACCCAGACGTTGGCTACAGTTGATATTCCAAAGGGCTAAGAATAGCAGGGTTGTTCTCCCTTCCAGAAGTAGTCACTGCTTTTTAGCTGAGAAAAACATAAAAAAGGTATAGGCCCATGTTTAATCTGATGGATAAAGGAAATGATTACAGAAGTTGAAATTGTAGACCATTTCTGTAAAGGCACTTACAAAAAAAGGACATTGAAGCAAACAATCCTCAGTGATACTTTATTTGCGGTTACCATACAAAAGGTGCAGAAACGAGATACAGAAAAACTTGTAGACATTCTACAATGGCAACCAATAAAAACTAATTTGCTCAAATCAAATCCTAAAATATGAATAAAAAAAGTTTATGCCGTTTGATTGGTGAATTCATTATCAAGCCTAAGCAAGAAGTCTACTGCAAATAGTTCTTTACTTAAATCAAACTTAAATTTGACCATCTGGACATTCAATAATACATATTTTACATTCTGAGTGCAATAATGCATATATTAAAAGCATAAGGAACCCTAGGCAAATCCATCCTTATGATCAACATTACTATCAAACACTTACTATGTTTAGTGGTCGTGAGGCCGACTAAACCAGTTTAAAGAATGACTAGGATTGAGTCCAATGAAAAAAACAAGCGGATGGCTCTGTGACTCGTGTTAAATGTCTTTCCAGAAACATTGCACCAGACTGTGTATAACACAAGAGACTGTTCGCCATTCACTAAACCAATGACATATCTCGCTTGTTGTTGTTCCATTGAGCATAAGGCTGGAATTAGGTCAGCCGCATACTTCACAAGTTATGTTAAACTTTCAACAAACTAAGTGGAACCCAGGTTGCAATGATCAAAATAAAATATATACATTACATTAAAAACTCATGCCTCAGCCAGGCCGTTCGATCTCAAGTGTAGTCGTTCAACTTCTCGTGAATAAATGTAAAATAGTTGCAACATTTATTTTCTCTACAGTTTATTGCTACACATTTAGTGCAGAGGGTCCCATTTCTCAGAGGATGAAGTCAAAGGTCAGCATCTCAAGCAAATCTTGAGTATGGGTTGGCTCCCTTCAGGCCTACGAAGAGAAATGTCCTTGTGAGTCAAGGTAGTCCGTTCACTACATTTGGCAAGTTACTTTTTAGTTACCATTAATACTAGTCAATCAACACATAACATTCACCATAACTGAATGCACAAGAAAAGATAACAGCCAAAATTATGTCTCTTTTGTTTTTAATATTACAGGCTTTTTGTACATTTATAGACAGGAAAGTGAAGAGACAGGACAGCGGGTTGCAAAAGAGATTAAATGACATGTAGCCTAGGACCACAGGTGGGAATCTAATGATTGTGTGGGGATGAGAAACAGAGTGTTTAAGGAGAATTAACTCACCATATTTCTTTCTAATTTCATCATGTCTCTCCTTCATCTCTGACCTCCTGTTAAAACACCAACAAGAGTGTGTTCAGAAAGTGGCAATAGCAGCTGAAGAATAAGTCACTCCTCCGAGGCTGAAGTGTATAGTTCAAAACGTGACGCAGCTTTTCCTTCTTTGCCACCTACAGAGTTTGTTATGTAGACATTTGACCGAGGGAACCGGGAGCCTCGGAGGCGGGACTTATTCTTCAGAGTTTGTCTATGACAAAATTCATGACAAACACACCTGGATCTAACAAACCGGTTTGGGGAGTTGGGACACATTATTGTGTGCGCTTGCAGGTTTTCCCACTCTTAAAAAAAACGTTTCTTTTGTATTGGCATGTATGTTACTGGTAGACCTCTGAGGAACAATGCAGCTCTGACAACAATAAGCTCTGATGCAGTCCAAGGCCGAAAACCACAATTCAACCATATGGTCTTTTCAGCCAAATTAAAATCAACATTCGATCCCTCTTTGAAAAAAATGACCTTATAGCAATATTCAATCTTATTAAAATAAAAACAATTTCAGGACATCATAAAAGTATCCACCGGGGTAGAAGTTATTCTGTATACTACTGTATAATACTGTATTACTACATCATTAATAAAACATCTTAAACCAAATCCTTTCCCCTCACCTTTCATCTTGTTTGATCTTTGTCTTGTTGGCCTGTCTGTCCATCTTTGCGTCAAAGCTTTTGGATCTAATACAAGAGGAATGTGAGTTTTTAAACCAATATTTAGAGTGCACAAACATTTATTTAACCTAGGAAGTGGTTTAATGTACCGTAACCTTACAGTTAAAACAAAAGTATACTCAATCTCAGACAACAATATTATCTTTCAAGACATTAGAAGGCAAGGACAGAGAAGGTGACCTTTACTACGCACACACAGACGATCAACATCTGGCAAACCCGTAGTAGACGTAGATGTATGACATAACTATGAATTCTGTGACAAATGGAAGGAATTGCAAATTCCTTAAAATAGTGAAGGTTTTAAGAGATGACCCTCCATTCCAAGTAAGCAGTTCTCTTACCTTTGCCCTAGTTTCAGATATTTCACTTTCCCCAGACCTTTGACGTTTCGAACAGTGTAACAAATCCAGAGGAATGAGATGCAGCCAATGGTAAACTTACCCACAGTTTTGGCACTTGCAACAGCAGAGCAGACAGACTATGAAAGCAAGGATAATGACTCCCCCCACTACCGACAAAGTGATGATTAATATCTGGAAATTCACTGTGTTGAAGAAAAAGAAAAGAAAAGGAGAACAATGAGTGAGATTATGAACAGATAATCTACAAATTGAAATATTTAAACTACATTTCCATATTATGACTCACTAACTTCTCCAGTTGCTTAAATAAAACCTGTCTCTGATGATCAATTTCAACATTTACATTTGAAAATTGATAATACTCCAAATATTATATTAATAATATAGTTCTGAATGTATATACATGGTAGTGTGTATATTATACACACTACCATGTCTACCAAGTCCCTTATAGTCATTTCATTTTGTCAATAGATGATAATGCATGACTAATTTAGTGTTTCACATTGTTGGATCGAATGTATGGACGATTTGTCTACATTAACAGTGTGTGTGTGTGTGTGTGTGTGTGTGTGTGTGTGTGTGTGTGTGTGTGTGTGTGTGTGTGTGTGTGTGTGTGTGTGCTTACTCCAACAGAGACCCCAGCGGGCATCATTCAATGGGCAAACTGCATGCGGAGGGAGGATGGTACTCACAGGGTAAGTTATGCACTTTTCAGATTTGAGACACCACAAACACTGTAGCAGACACATGAACACATTGTTGTCGTTAGACATAATATCCAATTCTACAGGAAATGCTAAAAATCCACACACACACACACACACACACACACACACACAAACAAGTTTAACAAGTGTGGAGGAGGAAATGGCAGGTTCGGGGAACCATCGCATGTATTATTGTTGTTAAGACAAATGTTAATTGTCTTTACATTTGAATGTGGACAAATACGTTTGTGTCAGAGATTAAACTACAACTAGAGACTACAATATTTGATACTTACCGACACATTGGACAGACAGGTCTCACAGTCCGACGCATTCATAGCTTCACAAGCTGTAAGAAGAACATACACGTTGGATCATTAATATGCTTTAAGAAACACTTCGTTGAGGTTAGGCCTAGTCTGTAAAGTCTGGAAGAATATGTGTCATAGTAGCGTGGCAGTTTTTGTTCCCACAATGGAGTGCTTTGCAGCTACTGCTCCTAATCCACCTGGGTGTTAAACCATAGAAACACACCACCACAAACGCACCAGTCTCATTAGTGGCCGTTTCTTGTCGAAACTAGTCATGGATGAGTGGGGACACGATACCCGATGCATGTCTATTTGATTTCCATTCTTCTCATTTTAGCTCAATAGGACTTTCTTGACACCTAACAGTGCGGCCCCGGCAGCAGGGAGTTGGAGGAACAGGTTCATTGTTTCTCCAGAGCCGGTTTGAACTGAATTCAAAAGAGCCCTCCGTGTAATGAAGCCATTATCAGTGAACAAAGTCAACAATAGGCCTACAATACATTCTATTTAGAATGGAGTATTATATATATTTACTTTTCACGTAATTAATTGCAACAGCACACAACATATGATGATTACATACCCAAAGAAAAATATCCTCATTTATATCCAATAAACAATTGACTAGTTTTGATTCATATTATATTTGTGTTTTATTGGATCTAATTTGGTCTAATTTACTTACCAGCCGGTGCGGAAGTCTGGGCGAACGCAATCGTTAATCCAACGAGAAGAAGACACACGGGGATGAAACTGCGTAAATCCATGGTAATAAATATACTCTCTAGCAGATAAATAAATAATAGTAAGCTATACAACTACAACTGCTTCGATGTTTTTACTGCTCCGGACGGCACCTCAAGTTTCTCTCCCCAAAGTGAAGCTCTGCGTCACCAACCCGCTTTGACGCACACGCTCATTGCGCTCTAAAGCTGAGGAGGTGTGCGCGGTAGGGGTGTGGGCGCGTCTACCAGGTCATATGATTCCACGCGTCAGCATTTTTCAACGTCCACGGGACTTGAATTAATAGAACCAAGGCTTACCCTTTCTTTCAAAAAGACAAATAACTAAAGTTCAATAATTTATTATAATTTTGTAAAGCCAGTTACAAATACAAAGAACAACAAACATTTCTCTCTCTTTCTCTTTTTTTCTTCTTAAACAAGCACAACGTTTCACTATGTAATGATAATAATAAGATGAACATGAGTGCCAGGCCTCCTCTGGCCGCCTGCGGCTTAATTAAGGACCCTGGTGTTGTTAAAGTTGCCATTGTAAACATACTTGCGATCAGAATAGTCAGATATGTGATTTCAGTTCAACAGCATTAACCATAATACAGCCTGATCACACCTCTACAACAAGTGGCAACTTTTTTGGAATACACGGGTGATATAGTGACAAAATATATAATAGGTGGGGGAGACAGACATAGCATCACTATCAGAAAGGTTTTGGCTTATGGATTATCAGACTTTGCTTTCTAAAAATGATCATACTCGTGATGTCCCTTTTTTATATTCTTAAGATTTCATCAAATAATTCAGAATCGGCTCTCATTCTATATGGGGACCATATGGGCTTGTGGCATTTCACCTAGACCACAATTAATACTGAGCTTGAATACTGTTGGTTTTGATACCAGTTTCAGTTGAATGTCTTCCTATTTAAGGGCAAATGAGTCTTGGCTGTAAATGCAAATTGTACTTTGGAATTCAATGAGTGGAAGTGTCAACTTATCATGCCACACATGAATGGGACAAATATAAACATACATTTTACCATGTCAATGAAATACACAACCACTAAGCATTGTTGACGACATTCCGTATGAACAACTTTCTTAGTCATTTTCCATAACTTCACAGTGCCAGCTGGCCTGGGCCTTTCATATCACTCAATCGTTAAATAAATACACACATTTTCCCCCTTCCCATCATCAACACCATAACTGCAATACATACAAGTATAAATAAGTACCCCTTTTCCCTCCCTACCTTTTCTCATACATACTTTTACCCCTTTTTGTTTAAATAACAATCACAACATAATGCTCATTAATATTATTCAGGTGACTTCTCCCCTATTATTTTCTTTTTTTGTTGCGAAAGAAACACAATTCTTTGTTCCTCTTCTCCAATTTCCATAGATTGCCATCAGTCCCCGCCCTTTGCCATGACACTATGAATACACTCGCTCAGTCCCAGCGTCAGTCCCAAAACAATGCACGTTGAAGGGGTAGGAATACACAGCAGAGGGGTGAGAACAAGAACAGCAATATTCACTTTGTCCAAAAAAAGGAAATACACTTTTTTTTTTAAATCACATATAACTCCTTGAGAACTTATAGGTGCTGAGAAGTAATCATAGTTTGAATCACGGAAGAAAAAAAACATCCACATATGGCAGCCTAGATACAGATGGACATTGATCCTCTTGTAGTTGTATTGTATGGCTCCGATAACGATAACAAGATAATGCTGTAACTCTGACCGGACGATGTGAAACTCTGTACCCATACGAAGGCATACGACCAAGATGGCTGCCATCTTCTGTGTTTAAAATGTGTGTGCCACCACACTGTGATAGTGAGACACATCAAGGACACAGCCAGCGCACAGCATATTGCTGTGGGTTTTTTAAACGTATATAGGTGAATAACTATTTTACTTTGCATGTACTTTATACAAGAGCGTTCACATTATGTAGTTATTATGGCATCCATTTATATTACAGTGGGTCACCAACATGGATACAACTCTTACAATATGTGTGCGATATACATTACAAAATTATGTTTCAGTTTACAGTATCGTACATGTATTGTATGTGTAAATGTGAATATAATAATAAGATAATGCTTACTGTTTAAGGTAATATGTGGACATACTATATATAGGTATAAATATGAAAAAGAGTACTGTCATACTCTGAATAATGGTATTGTTGTGGATATCATCTGCCATCGGCATTTCTCTATACAGCATGGCTCATTGCTGTTTCAAACCACAACAAAGGTATTTATGAAGTTCATCAAGGAAGAGCCTCACTCATTTCCCTTCCCCAGTCCTCTATAAAGTGGATCTGCTTAAACTCTACTCAGAAACGTCAACAGTCACTTCAACCAGTAGTTTGAGGCCACACAGTGGCAATGTTATATGGAGCCACGTCCCCACGACACAGTAAGTGAAGCGCGTGTGTGTGTGTGTGTGTAGGAAGGGGACATTCAGTGGTATGTATTTAGCCCTCAAATAATACTCCCCTTTGGTTGACTTGTGTCAGACATGATGATGTAGCTGATGTTATGGAGGGAGATTGAGTTTTTAAAAAATGGGGGACGGGGCTTCCAGGGACATAAATTAACATAGACGAGCAAAGAGAACCCGAGAATAATAGAGCAAGCAATAGAAAATCCAGCAATAAAACGTAATAAAGATTAAAAATGGGATGCAAACACTATCAACAAATATATGTGAAGAGAACGAGAGAGAGTGAGAGAGAGAGACAGAGCAAAGTGTGAAAGGGCTGGGGAGGTGTGGTAGGGTGGAGGGCTGGGTAGGTATGGTAGGGTGGAGGGATGGGGAGGTGTGGTATAGGGTGGAGGGCTGGGTAGGTGTGGTAGGGTGGAGGGATGGGGAGGTGTGGTAGGGTGGAGGGCTGGGTAGGTGTGGTAGGGTGGAGGGCTGGGGAGGTGTGGTAGAGTGGAGGGATGGGGAGGTGTGGTAGGGTGGAGGGCTGGGTAGGTGTGGTGGAGTTGAGGGTTGCGGTAGGGCTCATAACCCTTAAGCAAGGTTCATTGTGGATCCAGGACAGCAGGACATGAAGTAGGGGGAAGAATTTGGGGTCAGAATCATTGTGCTTGTCACTAGTGAGGTTGGTCCAGAAACAAAGCATTACAGCAGAGACATTTGGGGTGTGCTTGAACATCTACATGCAGATACTACAACTGGGATGGGACTCGTGTAGAGGACCTGCCCTAAAATACCTGTTATTGTTTTTTTTCATGCTCATTCTTAAATAGACATTGACATATTGTCCACCAATGTATTGATCATTTATCCAAATAGAATCAGTGGCCTCATTTTCCCACCTCCTTGCAATGTGAAAAAGATGACGTTCAGTCTTCATGGACTCGAGGATTTGGCAAAACACCAACACACACTATCCTGAGGAGAGAAACATCCGATGGCTCTCTGTGGCGGTGGCTTGATGAAGAAACAGAGAGCTTTGATTGGTTGACGACCACTCAGCTCATCCATGCACTGCCAACACTGGAGACAGACAAGATGCTGCAGCGTTTCTTCACTATCATGTTGATGTAGGCCCTCATGATCTTTGCGACATCCCCAACCTGGAAGGTAAGGGTGGACAGATTAACACCACACAGTGATACTCTGCATAGCTCAACAGACTCCTTCAAGCGGCCACAAACTACAAACTACTGCGAGACCTTACCATGGGAGTCTCGAAGAAGATCTCCCTCTCGTCCACAATGATCTTGTAAGTGCAGGGTTGTGGAGCACCGAAGAAGGTGATCTGTTCATACTGGAAGGTCTCCAGAGGCTTGGGCTCGCCTCTCTTGTACACTGAGACATTGTCAGCACTGACTCCAAGCCACAGCTCATGGGGGTATCCGCCCTCTTTACACTGTGGAGAATTACAGGGAAGAGAGGATGCTGATGGAGGTGTTGGACACATTTTTTAATTGGATATTACAGAGGAATCAATGAATCGCTTAAAAGTTAGATATGGTTTCGCTTTGTTCTGTTTTCATCCCCCTCCCTGCTAGAGCCCTATCTCTATCACTGTTAGTTGATGACACATTTTCCCTGACCTCACCCCAGTCCCCACCTGTGACCCCGGCTTCTGACCCGCACTACTGACCATTTGAGAGTTTTTCAGATATTTAAGAAGCTGGGTCAAATTCACCAAAGGATGGCTACATCTAGAGTAGACAGAACATTGTGAATCGAAACCAAGAACCTTTTGACTCAGATCTTTGAGTTTCTAACTACATTTCGGTGTCAGAGGTCAGGGTAGTCTGGGCTGTTTGTGACCCCATATCGGAAAGGTTCCATGTTCAATCCCAAATGGAGTCTACTTGTTGCAGTTCTTGCAAAAGATTTATATCTCCTTCTTGCTCCCAACTAACTAGCTGATGAATTCAATTCAATCAGCTAACGACTAAATATAAGTTGAACTCAAAACTGTCCTCACCTCCACATCAAACAGAGTGGAGCCGTAGCCTGGCCACTCCTTGATGATGCCCATGTAGTTCAGCATGGCCTGGTGCTGCGGCATGCCCTGAAGACGAGTCCACTTCTCCAGGACGTTGGCCCGAGTGGCCGAGGTCTCCTCCTTCACCCACATCTCCAGCATCTGCTCCTCCTCCACCTGGAACCCAGCCAACACCGTTCAGTCCACCAGGCAGTCAGGGTCAGCATCAATCAGTGCATCAATTAATTACTCTATTGCTCAGGAAGTCAGTTAAGATGCTTGTTGCTTAACATGATGGCAGCAGTGTTGCCAGATTGGGCCAGATTTCCCATCCAATCTGGCAACACTGGATTGGCAGCTGCATCGGTCAGTAATTTATTTAACATTATTTGTATGGGTGTTTACAGATCCATGGTGGGTAATGTTGTGAAGCAACATTTAAGAAGACATTAAGACATAAGTCAGATTTTGTTGTTACACCATGTGGCCAATACAACTACAACAGAGAGCATGGCACATGTCCTGTCAACCTTGACTGGCAAGAGAAAAACACATTTCCTCAGTTCCTAGCCGGTTTGAGTACAGCTCGCACGATATTGCTGAAGCCTTATCTACCAGCCAGCACTGCAAACAGTCTCACACAATGGCCTCAATCCAGTCAATGCCTGTGTCAAAGCCACATGCATGGGTTTGTATAGCAACGCCCTCTCAGTCTGGTGTCCTGTGAGACAAATCAACACAGCAATACACTCAGTCCTCTGTACCGTACCTTCTGTTTCTTCAGCGAGCCTGTTTTGAAGCTTCTCCTCAGTGTGCCATCCAGGAAGCTGGGGGTCCTGCGCTTCTCGGGGGCCACTCCTCCGGCGCCCTGGATCCCGGCCACCC
>OMLJ01034864.1:0-15734 GCA_900302595.1 Gadiculus argenteus | reverse complement strand
GTAAGGAGACCATTGTAACAATCTGAATCTATGATAACGCCTAGATTTCTGGCTTTGATTGAGGTTTTCAGGGACAGAGAGTGAAGGTGTTGGGTTACTTTAAGCCTTTCCGTTTTAGCACCAAATACAATTATCTCGGTTTTGTCCTCATTTAGTTGAAGTAAATTTCGTCACATTCAGTCTTTGACTTAGTAAATGCACAGGCACAACAGATCTATGGGCCGATAGTCATTTGGTGATAGTGATACATAGATTTGCGTGTCATCAGCATAGCAATGATGGTCAATATTGTTTTTTTGCATGACTTGAGCTAGTGGGAGCATGTAGATGTTGAATGAAGAGGGTCCTAAGATCGAGCCTTGTGGGACTCCACATTGGTCACGTTGGTTGATTCTGATGAAGTCGCCAATGAAAACAAAGTAGTTCCAATTTTGTAGGTAGGACCTAAACCAATTTAAGACTGTGGCTGAAAGCCCCACCCAGTTTTCTAGTCTATCTTTCTAGTCAGTTTTCAAGTATTGTATGGTCTACAGTGTCGAATGCAGCACTGAGGGCTTTTGCCCTCCGCTCGGGTGTAATCAGCCTGCGGCATGACGTGGCGATGCCACGTATGACACAGATGCGAGTTTGATACCAACATTTTCTAGATTATTAAATTCTTCTGGAAAATCATAAGTGGAGGACAACTCTAGTGGAGCTAGAGTTGTTGTTGTGGTAGCTATGGGAGAGATGAGGCTGGAGGTCATCGTCGATGGGGGGGATGAACAGGTTGGTTGTTCCTCGCCAAGGCAGACCACATGGCGGCCAGACACGTAGGCCTGTTCTGTACCATACAGACCGGTGTCAAAACTGTTTGTTATGGTTATGATGATATTGTGGTTATTGTTGAATGTTCATTTTGTGAAAAGAAATGGGATACTACCTGCAGTCTATTACCCATATGTAATTATGGCTCATAGTATTATGTACATTAGACTGTACCACTGACTGTATCTCCTCTCTTTTCTCTGTATCTCCTTCATCACTTCATCCTCTGTTCCTCCTCTCTCTGTTCCTCTTCTCTCTGTTCCTCCGCTCTCCTTTTCTCCACTGATTGGTGCACCGCTTTCTTTATTTTCTGTTACTATCCTCCTCTCTCTTTCTCCTCCCTCTCTTTTACCTCCTGTTCCTCCTCTCTCACCACTGCCTGTAATATAAATGGATGGATGGTATTGTAGAATTATGCCCTGGGCACACCTGGTAGACAGTCACTTTATTAGACCTACTGGCTCATCTAAAAGATCTACAAAAGCATGTCTGAATATCTAATCAAGTGCTACAGCCCAGGTCCACGTCCACACACATGTGTTATTAGAGAAGCATTTTAAGAAGGGCGAAGGGGGGGAGCTTTCTGAGTAGGCGTGTTCTATATTTCCATACAAAGTGATGACATATGTCAACACCACCCACACCGTTTGTTGTGACTTTATAGCCCAGATTGCATTGTTAGAGAAAAATAAGCTTTGTTCCACACTGTCCAACAACGCAATAAACATAAGTAGCTCTAGCAAAGAGCTGTGTACATAGTGGTGACGTTATCGTCACTGACTGAATGCGTCATCTAATGCGAACCAAAACAACCTCAAAACAAACGTCATTGGACTTACTTTGTAACTTTGTTGTGTTCGCATTTTTGGGAGGGGAGATGCTTCAGAAATCGCAAACTGCATCAACTTGTATGGAGCCACTGATCATTAGAGACAACCTGCCGTTTCCTGATAGACGCACAACAGGCAGTGATTGGTCGCACAGACGCACACCATAATGCAGTGCTCTGTCCGCATCATCCATCTGGACGCATCTCGGGGCTCAGGGGTGCACGGGTGGCAGGCACGTTCGTGGGCTCTTGAAGTGGCAGGAACCGGTTCTTCAGCGGCAGGGTTAACTTCAGTGTCGGGCTAATCCAGTTAATAGATGCTACTTCAGCTTTGGATAGCTCAGTGCTTGGCGTTGATTCACTTTGTTACGTTGTTTGGGCTTAGTACCGACTCTGTGCCAGTGAGGAAGCTGGAACTGTCTCTCTCTTGTCCAGCTTCGGGAAGGATACAGTGTAGCCTTCATCATCTTGTTGTGTATTTGTCTGGGTTATCTCAGCGAACTCACCCATCGGCACTGTATCCTGGAAGAGTCCTAGCAGCATTTTTCTAATGCTGCTAGTCTTCTTTCCAAAAAAGCCATTGTCTGTCACAGTTCGGTGGAGTCTGTGCATTTCCCAGTCTCTGTGTCTGAGACATTCTGGTACAGAGGCATGTTGCGGATAGAAAAGTCCAAGGTTTTTGCTGCGGTCTGATCCATTAGTCATAAAAAGTGAAAGTGAAAAGTTGAATCGAGCGATGAAGGTTGACGGAAACAAACTATATATTCAAACTAAATATTATGATCATGAAATAAAGTAAAATAATGCCTAGTGGAGCTCCGAAAATCATGACCTCTCTCTCTGCTGCCTTATCAGCTTAGTCTACACGTCTTTTTGAGCGCACGGGTGCTATCAGAGAACCACGGTGCACTTTGTGTGGGTACGTTTCCGTGTTTTTGGAGGGGCAGCAGAATTAAACACCTTCATCAGGGTATTATTTAGATTGTCTGTAAGACTATCCAGCGAAACTGTGCTTGCAGTGCATGTGGCTACAATATCCGGTAAACACTTTGGCACACTTTGGAGATTTGGCATTGCTGTCAATACGCCGATAGGTGTAAGGTGTCCTGTGTCCCTACCAAAGCTGAGACCAAACATACGCCCTTGAAGAGGACCCTGAGGCACATGTCTGTCCCGGCAACATATAAAGAAAAATACAGTCAGGTACAGTCACCCAGTGTCCTGGGGCCTCATGTACGAAGACTCTTTCTTACTAAAACCTTGCGGATGCAGAAATCCTAATCCGGATGTATCATGCTTGTGTAAACATGCTTTCACGCAGATTCTCTTTGTACATCCCAAATGAGCGTGGAATTGAGCGCACGTGCACAAGCCTGATTCTCCGCCCCTGTCTCCTCCCTCATTTAATATGCAAATTAGTATCAATCTGCATGGTCGTCCTGACAACCAAGCTGTTTGTCAGGAGGACGAATGAATGGGTTGACCCAGGTCACCCTGCCACGATATTCGTAAGGCGCAATTGGGCATCACAGATTATTTGCATGTTTAAAAAATGAAAATGTTGGCTATTTACGTAGGCATTCCCCTTCAGATGGCACCTTAATAGCAATGTGTGTGCAGTCGATCGCTCAGATTACATTGGGAAAACCAGCTATCGCTGCAAATTGGGCTTCGATTTGCTTGGTTAACGGCATCACATGGAAACTGTATCTACCTGGCTGAGATGCGGATGAACCCGTTTAAAACAGCCGGAATGGCGCAGCTCATATTTCTTACTGACCGGTCAGTCCCTCTGTAATGATCCTGTTGCCAGAAAACCAAGCGTAGACAGGATCGTATTGGAACTGATGCGTGACTTCTCGCCGTCTCCCTCTCCAACCAGGGCCCAGCTCAGAACAGAGTTTAGAGGATAGCGAAATCTGAATCGGCTGATAAGCCAGTCATCACCATAAGCCAAAAAAACATAATAGTCACAGAACACCCGTTGCCTTCAAATTCGACCATTCGCAATATCTTCCAACAACGCCAACATATCAACCTAACAAATATTGTGCTAATTAATTTATTTGGATGCATGCTGATAATAGGTTGTTCCCATATACGGGTGTCAATAATATGTAGGCAACATATTTCGATATCGACCAACTGGTTCATTGATGGATTTATTTGAAGTAACAATGGCTTGTGCTTACTCCATGCAACATCAAATAATAATATTGCAGTCAAGAATTTCACGATAAATGCGCAAACAGATCCATTAACCCAGATGTGCGTGGTCCTGAAAATATGTAACGTTTAATAAACAAGTCATCACGGAAAAGAATATTGCTGGGGCTTCCTTTTAATTTCCTTTTCATTCCAATATTGACAATATCGATTTATGAGTCTGTTTAAGTTTAGCCTAATATCAACAGTGTCACATTATGTGTCTCAACACTAATGCATGATTCAAGTGCATTTAAGATCACGCATCCCAACGTTCAAATCCACTTTCAACTAGCCTCATATTGTAATATTAGTTAACGACTCCTGATGAGTCGGCCTAATGCTGACAAAATGACAAAAATGTGTGTAAGCAAGCCCTGAAGTTTGCGTGGAGATCTGCACTTTTCCACACAGTTAGTCTTCGTACATCCGGTCGTTTGCATGAAAAGTTGCTTACGCAGCTTTTTTGTGCATAAGCAAGCTTCATACATAAGGCCCCAGGTGTATCTGAAGGTGTAGCAGCTCCTGCACAGTATCCTCTGCCACTTGTAACCGTGTTTCAGTCGCATTACTCTTCAATCCTAGTATTGGTTTTGTTCATTTCTTCCCGAATCTCTTTCAGCTGCTGACTGTTGTTTTTTCTGAACTCTCTCAGCTCTTTGAGTATGAAGCCACGGTCCCTGGTCTCTTTTTTTTTAAGATTTTTATTTTTATTTTTATGCTTTATTATAGAGTGAGATAGAGAGGAGGGAATGGGAGATAGAGGGGAGGACATGCAGCAAAGGACCCGGGCAGGATTTGAGCCCGGGTCGCTGCGATCAGGACTGAGCCTATATGGTACACGCTCTACCCGGTGAGCTACCGGGGCGGGGCGCCCCCTCCCCCACCGGTCTCTCTTTGACCCACTTCGAGGTGTGAACGCGTGTCATCATCATCCTCCATTACGCTGCTAGGCGAGGTAGTTTGGCTAGCTCCGTTGCCATCGAATAACTCTGTCTGCATTGACTTTTTATTTTTCCATTTAGGCATTCTCAAGACCCACTTACTTAAATCAAACTGTAAATATTTTTTTTTTTTTCAATATTCGGCTGGAGTGGGTAAATTTGACTCAAATTGTCGGGAGCACGTTCTCTAAACTGCCATCGCTTGGCTCCTCAAACTGGAAGTCTTCGGATAGGCCATCTTCTTTGTTTAAAATACGAGAAGTGCACCTGTGTCCGACTTGACGTGGTGGGAACTTGACGTGTTTCTGACTAGTTCTAGTGGATGTTCTCAAGTCTTGCGCATTCCTAGGCAAAAATGCAGAAAACAGAAAAAGTATGCTGACTAATCTGTCAGGATTCCCTAACAAACCAAAAATACAATAACTAAGTCTAACTCCCTGCCACAAGCAAAACACAGGAGAAAACATTTGAACAAAAGGAAAATGGGGGTTCACCCCTACCAACCACAGTTCCAAACAAAATGGCTGAGTACAAATGATGTCATAACAAAAAGTAGCTCTAAAGCAAGGTATAGTTTGGAATGTTGGACATCAGACCTCATTTCCAAATGAGCAAGTGTGTTATTTATCATTGGAGATCGTTTAACACGTTTCATTCAGTTCTTCTAGTTGCAGAGATCGCTGGTACTAGGCAAGCGCAAGTCGATGGGAACTGCTAGCCTGTCAATAAAAACAGTTTTACCCACTCCACAGTACACCTGAGGCAAATCAATTATAACACTGATCGATAGTCTCTGCACACATTTATGTGTGCAGAGGGGAGTGTCAGCCACTCGCCTACGGCTAAGTGGGGGAGGTACAGTATGTCTCTCCCTAATGTGTCAACGAGGTGTCCGTAAAAACCACAACATAAGAAGTCACTCAAAGGCAAGGAGGCTTCCCAAATATTACTGGTCTGGCAACACAGAGCTGGTACGGAAAGAACCCTGAGCTTATATTGCCTGGGGATCCAACCTCTGGGTAGCCACCATTGTAGTCTACACAAAAAGGGGCAGACACAGGGGAACCACAGGGTGGGCAGCTGCCATCAGCCCGAACAGGTGCATGATAGACAGTGTGGTCACGCTCCTGCGAAAGCGGGAGAGTGCCAAAGGATCGCATCTCACAGAGGAGGCTAGAGGGTGTGCAAAACACAACAGCTCTATAAAGATGATGATGATCAGGAGAATAGAGCGAGTCTGTAACTTCTGACTCAACCTCATTTCATAGAATATATGAAAAAAAAGACGATGCAGAGCAACAAGGCTTCTCCTACGTCCGCCATTGGGGCGGAGCTAGGAAAAACCCAAGCAGCCAACTGCAGCCAGTAGTTGTCAACGAGAGGAGCAGAGTGATGGCGAGCAGACAGCTGATTAAAGCTGTCTGGCCCTTCCCACCTTCACATCGCGTGTACCACGAGCAACTCCGCCTTCTCCTTACAGCGAACCGACTGTTGGGAGAAACGCTCTATACTACGCCACACTACAACCACTAGGCTGAAGGTGTGTGTGATGGAAAACCACGCTGAGGTCCCCAACTCAGTGTGTTATCCAATAAAAACGTTGCTCTTGCCACGGTGAGAGGGTGATCAGACAGCTGATTAAAGCTGTCTGGCCCCTCCCACCTTCATAACGGGTGTGATGTCTGGCTCGTCTGCAAGCGGAGGATACCGCTGCAGGGCAGGCCGAAGCGACAGGGTGACAGAGGAACGTACCACGAACACCTTCACCTAGGGCTGTGCGATATGACAATATATTTGTCGTTTCATATTGTGCTCTATCGTTTATTTTGTCGCACAGTCTTCAAGATTCAAGATTCAAGATTCAAGATGTTTTTATTGTCATATGCACAACAATGACAGAGCAGTCGCTGGCAATGAAATTCTTAAGTCTTGGGCTCCTCCAATAGTGCAATAAGACTTAAATATATAAATAGAAATAAAAGTAAGTAGAACAACAATAACAGTAATAATAATAATAAAAGTGTGGAGGTAAAATGTAATAGATATAAATATATAATATGTATAATATAAATCTAGATATAAATATAAAATGTAAACTGAAATGTAGGGAGATGTAAACATGTTTTTCCAGGCATAAAGTGTCGAGTGGCAGTAGTGGTGAGCTATGTAGCTCAGGAGTTCAACAGTAGCTAGTAACAGGTGGATCACAGACTTCCTTTCTGACAGGAAGCAGCACGTGAAGCTGGGGAAAAATGTCTCAGACTCACAGACCATCAGCACCTGCCTCCATCACCCTCTGTGACTCCACAATCGACGCAGTGGAGTCTTTTCGCTTCCCGGGAACTACCATCTCCCAGGACCTCATCAAGAAAGCCCAGCAGAGGATGTACTTCCTGCGGCAGCTGAAGAAAATAAACCTGCCAAAGACAATGATGGCGCACTTCTACACTGCCATCATCAAGTCCATCCTCACCTCTTCTATCACCATCTGGTTCGCTGCTGCCACTACCAAGGACAAGGGCAGACTGCAGCGTATCATTTGATCTGCTGAGAAAGTGATCAGCTGCAATCTTCCATCCCTCCAGGACCTGTACAACTCTAGGACCATAAAGCGTGAAAGTAAGATTATGGCTGACCCCTCCCACCCCGGTTACAGACTCTTTGAGACACTCACCGCTGGCAGGAGGCTGCGGTCCATCAGGACCGAAAGCTCTCACCACAAAAACAGTTTCTTCCAATCCACTATTAGCCTTATCAACAAGTTCTGGAGCCCCCTCTGACACTGACTCTCTCCCTCTCCCCATCCAGATCGACATGCTACATTAACGTAGCATCTTCAGACTTTCTGCATAACATTAACAGTCTTTATTTATTTGTGACCACTTCAGCCTGTTGTATATCTGCACATTTATAGAATTCTGTGAATACATTGTAAACTCTCACTGTTACATGTCATATACTTGCGCCTCAGTTTGCACTACAGCTCCTTCGTTGTAGAAGATTTTGTATATATGTTTATATTGTTTAGATTTTAATACTTGTTTTTTTATCTTCCTATATTTTTTACTTAATGTTTATTCTGCACTAACTACACCAAGTCAAATTGTGCAAACCTACTTGGCAATAAACTTCTGATTGAACTGATGAGTCTGAAGCCTATTAAACCCTTAGTTGTGAGGATCAACCTGGTACAACTAAACATTACCTATACACAAAAATCCATAGAAAACTAGCTCAGCCTTGATCAATGGAACAGAGCACTAATTGGTGGGCAAGTTTTAGTTCTACAGTATGATTTTGCTGAGTTCAACCTCTCTAGTTAACATCTGTAAACAATGACAACCTCAGTAATATGAGAAATTGATTTATTTTAAAAGGGATAAAATGGGCGTTTATTAAACGAGTGGCTGACATGCTCAGCAGCTTGAACTTCTGCTCGAATTTCTCTTGTTTTACATTCACCTTTTCAAGGGTTCTTATTGAAATTGTGTCAGCAACTAGAGGAAAATAAATGAAATGTTAGATCACAATTTCTTTCAATGAAAAACACTTTATTATAATGAGACTTTGAATCTTTATAAAACGTTCTATAAAAGTTTAACATAACACATATGCATAGAATTCAAGTGCAAAAAAGGTTCAGAGTAAAATAATTGCTGATATAATAAAAGAGCACAATAGTCAGTCAATAACAACAACAAAAATTGGGCAATAACTACTAGTATTGCTAGTACTGCTCAAAACAAACGTAAAAAAAAAGGGGCTCTACGTGACCTGCTTATTTTTAAGCCCCCTGTTCCTCACAAAATCCCTGATATTTTGAACAGTTCTACGCTGCAAAACAGGATCCTCTGCAAGCCTGCACTGCTCACACTCCAGTTTGGATGCAAGGTGTCCTTTAGAAATATGAGTTCCGAAGTATTTTGTGACTGCTTTGACTTCACTTTCACGCCATGGCTTTTTGACGTTCTATAAAAGCTTAACATAACATGTATGCATAGAATTCAAGTGCAAAAAAGGTTCAGAGTAAAATAATTAATATAATAAAAGAGCACAATATTAGTCAGTCAATAACAACAACAAAAATTGGGCAATATCTACTAGTATTTCTAGTACTGCTCAAAAGTACTGCTCAAAACATAAACGTAAAAAAAAAAGAAAAAAAAAAGGGCTCTATGCGACCTGCTTATTTTTAAGCCCCCTGTTCCTCACAAAATCCCTGATATTTTGAACAGTTCTATGCTGCAAAACAGGATCCTCTGCAAGCCTGCACTGCTCACACTCCAGTTTGGATGCAAGCTGTCCCTTAGAAATATGAGTTCTGAAGTATTTTGTGACTGCTTTGACTTCACTTTCACTCCATGGCTTTTTCACATATCTTCTTGACACTGCCAATCACAAGAACATATTTTTCTTGCTTAGATTGTGAAGATATCCAATACAGCTAAATAGTTGACTTTGTTTTTATGTTCTATACAAATGTAATGTTCACCACTGTAATAGAATAAAGTGTTATTCAATTACAGTGGTATATGAAGACAGCTGACCGACACGAATGGACGACTCAAAAGACACAACTAAAATCTAAACTGAACAAACACCATCAACGCAACACAACCAGCATGCCTTGGGAAACCACACAGATAGGGTCTTTCCAGAGGATATAAGATGAAGTATATTAAACCTAATTCAATTTAGTTTAATTAATTTCTTGGGTCATCACCTCAACTGTGCTACTGCACTGTTGTAAATGTAGGAAAAGCAGCTTTTACCTTGGGAGCTGGTGACCTCCTGGGTTTTCAACAGTTTTGTTTTTCCTGCAGAAAACAAGAAATGCTCTTTTGAGAATAGCTTGTACACACTACAAACCATTTGTGGAAAAGTTGTTTAATTTTCAAAGCCAAATTATAATATTTACAGTATACAGACTGAATAAGCTGTATCTTACGAGAAGTAGACACTATAAGATAAAAAATCATTGTGGAAGTGAACAGCCAGTCCCTCTGTATGGTGCTATGTGTTTTGCAACATGCTTACAAGTGTCAAAAAGAACAAACTATAAAAGATCGCTCACTTAGCTAACAGAGTAAATGGTCTTCTTCACAGTATCCCCAAAGTTACAACACATAAAAGACAATATTCATTTACATAGGCTGATAAGACTCTAGCCCTGGAGGAGCTGTAGATGTGTATAAATGGAACTCTCACCTGAGGCTGCATTTATTGTTTTGGGAGACTTCAGAGCCAACATGAAAAAGGTTCTCCCAAAAATACAACCAACACATCACTTTTCCCACTGGGGGTGAGCAGACTCTGGATTACTGCTACACCTGATTCAGAGACAGCTACAAACCCCTACCCATCCTATCTTGAAAATCAGACCACTGCAACATCAATGAATATCCACATATGTAGCCTACTACAGACTCTAAGTGCACTGGTGATGTGGTCCCTACAGCTCCTATCTGCACCTACCCAAACCAGAAACCCTGGATCAGTTAGGAGATTTGTGCTAAGTTTAAGGCACGAACAACGAGATATACAGGGACAAAGTGGAGTCGGACTACAACAGCTCTGACTCCATGTGGAGCGGACTATGGTGCATCAGACTACAAAAGGAGAAATAGAGACATTGGTCAGCACACCGCATTGCTCCTGGATGAACTCAACACATTCTATGCTAACCAGCTGGTGTTAGATCAACAACCTCTCTCTGAACATCAGCAAAACTAAAGAGATGATCGTGG
Source organism: Gadiculus argenteus (assembly GCA_900302595.1). Classification (NCBI taxonomy): domain Eukaryota; kingdom Metazoa; phylum Chordata; class Actinopteri; order Gadiformes; family Gadidae; genus Gadiculus; species Gadiculus argenteus. The sequence goes on along the minus strand of OMLJ01034864.1, from coordinate 5,202 downwards.
ACAGGAGACAGCATGGTGACAGACACCTGCATATAACAAATAAACCTGAAATTCGATAAGACCTTTATCCCCCGTTATACCTACCTACATCCTCAACATGACCCCCACCCTAAAATCACACATTATACCTTTAGAACTCTTAAGACTCATCCTGGGTCAATGACAACTTTTTTTCTTTTTACTAAAACTCTGAACACAAAGACAGTTAGGCTTTGCTCAGAGTGCAGACAAATCAGATATGTTTATCAAATCCTATCTTTAGGACTGACATATCAAGAACAGTAATGGCAGCTTGACACCAACGGCATGTGCACTACAGTTGATGTTTTGACAATCTGAAACCTACACCACAAAAAAAGATTTGCTGTTCAAATCTTAGTCTCTACAGGTTTTAAGTAGCATCAACATAACTTTTAATGTTACACTACCTAAAAAGAAAATCAATCCATGGCAGCAGCATAATAATAATAATAATAATGATGATAATAATATTTACCTTTGCGGTTGCTGGCCTCCTCCTGGGCTGAATGCATACGTTTTCTTTTTCCTGGTGAAGAAGAACAAATGTTGAAATCGATTCCTCAAAATTTCTGAGCATCAGGAATCTGAACTTTTATTTTGAAAAGCTATGCAATAATGTAACTTTTATTTTGAATCATATACATTGTAGAGGCACATTTTATCACTCAATGTCTAAAACTAAAACATCTAAAAATAAATTTAAGTATCTCCAGTGATACAATTATATCCAAAAAACATAAAATAACACAAATCTTTTCATCTTTGACAACAAAACCAATTAACCATGATACCCAAAGTGATATTGATAAGTAGATGGCTGTGTGCATAGGCCTTCAAATTAAGCCAAAGCACATGACATTCAGGCCCTACCTGAAACTAAGACTGACAGTAGTACAACATTTGAAGTACAAAATAAAAGTTATGAATGACTGGAGACCTACCATTAGAGCCGGTGACCTCACTCTGATTTTTCAGCTGATTCGTTTTTTCTACAGAAACAAAAAATACCTTTTGTAAGAATAAAACTCCAAACCAATTCTTTAGTAGTACCTCCAATGAAATAAAAATAAAGAAAAATCTGTGGTATTCCCACACATTACCTTCTGAGCTGGTGATCTCCTCAGGATTCTCCATCCCTACATTTTCAAGAGAAAGCAAAACAGGCCTGTGTCATCAATCAAAGTAATGATGACAAAAGTAATGGAGTCTAAATGTTTTCAGGATGTGATTTTAGTTTTGCGATTTAAGCATGATCCTGACATGCATATTTGTTCAGATAAGATAAGATTGACTTTATTGATTCCACACTGCAGACATTCACTTGTTACACCGGTTCACAATATACAAGGTGGATAATAAAATACTCATAAATAAATAAATAGGGTCATCCTGGTGGCTCTGCTATACATACATACAGTATCTGTCAAATTTTGGACATCAGGGATACCATAACTACTACTACAACTTAATTGAGTAGTGCTTGCCATAATATGAATTATTACAGCAGTTAAGTTATCTTCACTTTTGAAAAGGCACATTTATTAATTGAAAGCTTTACAGATGACCTTTTGACTCAATTTTTTTAAGCTGCAGCCAAGTCAGATTCCCCATTTGCAATTTGTGAATCAAGTTGTAAGTTACGCTACTTGACAATTGCTAAAGAAATGACACAATGCATAAGATTTCAGCACCACTCCACACACAGCCATGTTTTCTAATGCAGACAGACTGACAACAGGAAACTGACAGCAGAGAGACAGACAGAACACAGACAGACAGAGAGACAGGGCACAGACAGAGAGAGACAGACAGACATACAGACAGGACACAGACAAGACACAGACAGCAGAGAGACAGACAGGATACAGACAGAGACACAGCAGAGACACAGGCAGACAGACAGACAGGGCACAGACAGCAGACACAGACAGACCTTTACAAAGATAAATTGGAGTTTTCATCAAGAGGTCAATTAACTACATTCATTATTGAGGCTGTGGTTCATAGAAGCATTGAACTCTTACAATATATTGAGATGTAGCTCCCTTTTATATAAAGCAATAATAAAGCCACAAATGTGGAATTCACATAGAATGTGTACTCCAATGTTAGACACTGAACCCTTCACTGCATTTTCGAAGAATACATATGTTACATACCCTGCAGTCCAAGGACAGGTTCTGCCACTTCATCTCCATCATCTTCCCCATCATCGTCACTGTCTCCATCATTGTCCTCATCATCTTCAGCATCTCCATCAATCGGTTCCAGTTCATCTAAAGAAAAGCATGTTGATGAACACATAATTTTCATACATTGTATTATTTACTAATTAATAATAATATCATAATACTACTATCATCTTTCACAAAGTGTTCTCTATAAAATTCTCCATTCCAGACTTGTTATTGAATTTCTTGTTCCTTTAATGTATTGTACTACCTGTAATGCATGATGTAACTGTAACAAGCTATTAAAAATAAAGATAAAAAATAAAAAGTACTCGCCTTCAATCTCAATCTCATCAAGAGATTTTCCTTGGAATTTCGTTAGAGATCCCTTCTCCATGGCAAGCAAAAGCTTTGAGATTTTCGCCATTTCAATTGTTGCCTCTGGGAGTCTATAGAAGTCTCTGTGGACTCGAATATCATGCCCTAAAAAATTTGCCAGTTGGTCCAGCTCATTGTTCTTCAAGTTGAGAATCTGGGAGAGTGTCGCTACATGCTTACGAAGATGCGTTGACCTTAGATATTCTGGATTCTTTGCTCCACATTGACTGGCAAACATCCTGATACAGTCCTGCCCCCTGTAGAAGCTTGTGGAGGGACACTGTGACCTTCCAAATAGGAAGGGGTTGTCATTGTGCACATTGCATGCATCTCTTTTATTTGCAAGAAGTGTTGCTGCAGTGACAACCTCAGGGTTCATCAAAAGAGCAACTTTTCTCCCTCTTTTTCCCATTATTTCTACCCTGCTGAAGTGCCTGGTCAGTTTTCGTTCAAATGGTGTGAGACCAACAGCTATGTCCTCATGGAGCTCAGTCTTGTCTCTTTTCTTGAAAGACTCCAGTTTCATTTTCGACACTTCTCCTGCACGACGTCTGTTGAATATAATTATTTGCGCAAGAGTTACCCTGGCAAGTTCGGCATATGCCTGTGGAGACTCATTCTCTGTTAAATTTTTTACAGCGTCAGCAGATTTTTGTTCCAGGTACTGGTGGAACCGCTGCACGTCCTGAGTAAATGGTATTGTTGACGGTTTGTTGAACTTTGCTTTGTTCAAAGTTGCAAGAGCGGTGTGTGAGACAAGCTCAGTCCATTCTTTTGTACAGAGAGCTTGGAATCGTTCAGCTGCGCTGATCATTTTGTCATCTTCTGCTGCAATACCCCTGCAGATCATAATATCCCCAATCTTTTTTAGGGAATGCCCTAATTTCAAAGCAAGACTCGGAGTGTGATATGAATGCGTGTCTTCATGAAAGCCTGCAACATCTCGCACAGCCTCAATGACTTTATAAAAATGGTTTGGTTTTGCAGCATCTTCAAAACTAAAAATTGAATGATTTTTTCTCAGGCTCAACAAGAGCCTCCCCATTTCTCGAACCTTCTGTCGTATATATTCATTTTTTGTTGGATCGTTGCCGTGTTTATTGTAAAAAGACTGACCGAGTTGCAGTATGAGAAAATCGTTCCGGACAACAGATGCAATGTCGTCCTGTTTCATGTTCCCAAGGACCTTCCAGAAACCAGGAGAGATAGCTTTGGAAGATGTTGCCTCTGCAACATCAACCAGTGCAAGAACTTTGCTCTGACCAGTTGCTTCGGTGTCTGTTGCAGTTTTTGAAGGGCATCTACGCATGTGGCGCCACAGTTCTTTACGTACAAACATACCTTTGCAATACAAACAATGAACATACATTTTTTTGTTTAGTGGCTGTTTTTTTCCCGGTCTTCTTTTTACTTTCAGAGGTCCACTCTGATTCTCCATAACCGTTTGGTTGTGTTGGTAATTCCCTCGGTTACGGAGCTTTTCGAGCAATCTCTTTCTCTCTTTTGAATGTGGAGGAAACATGAATGCCTCAGCAATAGCTGGTTCTACTTTTTCATGTTTTTTAAGGTGCCGTGCAATCTTAGACTGAGGGATATTGCAGACATAACAGTAATTTTTGTTGGTGGAAATGTCTTTGGGGTTTGGGTTTACAGTGTCTGATGTGCTCTTGGAAGCAGCCCCGTCTCCATCTTCAGCACAGTCTATGTGTTGTGCAACACTCTCTGTACTGTCCTTATACCTTGAGGAAGTTGAGGAAGTTGATGCAGTGAGTTGATGAGGTGTATAATCATCGTCAGTGCTGGATCCATCACTGATTTCTGCTTTATGAGGTGCATAGTCTTTATCAGATGTGGATCCATCACTATCTGATGAAGTCTCTGCAATGACGTCTGGAGTTTCCAGACAGGAACGTTCAATGTCCTTTAGCCAAGAAAATGAAAAAAGAAAAAAAATTAAAAAAAGAAAAATTCGAAACTCATTTCCAAGTGAGCCAGTGTGTTATTTATCATTGGAGACCGTTTGCAACACTTTTCATTCAGTCCTTCTAGTTGCAGAAATTGCTGATGCTAAGTTAGCGCAAGTCAAGGGTATCTGCTAGCCTGCCAATAAAAACAGTTTTACCCATTCCATAGTACACCCGAGTCAAACCAATTATAATGCCCGAATATCGGTGTAAATGTCTGTGTTGATAGAATAATATTAGAAATAAAACTATCCTTGTATCGCAATGATCACATTAGATTTTGGGGGACTACTTTCTGGTAAAGGTAAACAGAGAAGCACACTCCAGGTTAATATCAGTCCGCCGCTGCCATAGCCTGCTTCCAAATACAGGGATTATAAACTAAATGTAATGCAATGGTAAGTTTATTTCTAACATTATTCTATCAACACAGACATTTACATAGACAGTCTGGCGTTATAATTGGTTTGCCTTGGGTGTACTGTGGAGTGGGTAAAACTGTTTTTATTGGCAGGCTAGCAGATCCCCTCGACTTGCGCTAGCCTAGCACAAGCGTTTTCTGCAACTAGAAGGACTAAATGAAAGTGTTGAAAACGGTCTCCAATGATAAATAACACACTGGCTCACTTGGAAATGAGGTCCAAATATGTCCCGAACTACCCCTTTAG
>OMLJ01034776.1:2411-16670 GCA_900302595.1 Gadiculus argenteus | reverse complement strand
ATTTTTCTGTTCTTCCACAAGGGGGTGCTTTGGTGCCATTTCCAATTACCACCCAGACATTTTTCAACCAACCTGAAGTTTCTGATAGTATTTGAAATAACAGGCCCAAAACCAGAGATTAATACACTTTCAAGTTTATATGGGAATACCTGTACATCCTCGATGGCCTTCCAGGCAACTGGAGGAGAACGATCAAACCATATCCTGAGAGAGCGTAGTTGAAAAGAGTGATGATACAACAGTAGGTTCGGTAATGCCAATCCACCATACTGTTTTGGTCGTTGTAGGGTAGAAAATCAAATTTTGGGGTGGTTACCATTCCATATATATGAACGCAATAATTTATCTACGTTCTTCCAGTAACCCTGCGCAGGGAGAAGTGGGATCATCATGCTCATAAAGTCGAGACGGGGCAATATGTTCATTTTAATGGAAGCAATTCTAGTCTGCAAAGATGCCGGTAGTTTTGTCCATATAGCTATGTCACGCTGTACTTCTTTGAAGATTTTATCATAGTTAGATTTTACTATATTATGCAGGGACGTTTTAATCTGGACACCTAGATACATAATCTCTGTTTTAATGGGGATATCGTGCGATAATGACCTTTTTTTCAGTTTCATTTTTTTTCAGCAACATCAATGCCGACTTCGTCCAGTTGATCTAGTAACCAGACAGAGCTTTAAATTCTTCAAAGAATGACAGCAGGGATGTTATTGAGGTTTTAATATCCGTTAAGTAAATAAGTATATCATCAGCGAAGGCCGAAATGGTATGTTATGTGGATTTAATCTGAATTTGGGCTACGATCTGGTTTTGTCAAGGGTGTTGAGCAAATGGTTCTAGTGAGAGGATAAAGAGGCTCGGCGAGAGGCCGCAACCCTGGCGGGTGCCACAAAAGATTGGAAAGGGGCAGGAGTGAATGCCGTTAGTAGATACCATTGCTGTGGGGTTTGTATACAAGACACGGATCATATTGATGAAGTCTTTCCCCAGTTTAAACCTCTCAAGAACCACCCACAGGTACTGCCACTCGAGCCTGTCAAAAGCCTTTTCAGCATCAAGTGAAAGTATGGCACATGGGGTATCTAGCTGCTGCGTTTCATGAATAATATGTATAAGTCGATGGATGTTGTCCGCAGCAGTCCTTATAGCTTTAAATGTAAATATAAAAGGTATTTCTCTGACATGAAAGGCACAACCAAGATAATGTCCCTCCCCTCCCTATGAACGGTGTTTCTACAACGGATGACATCCACATAACGCAATTCTGCAAGTTCTCCCAAGCTCGTACCCATCCCTCTTATATAGCAAAAATAAACATTTCCAAAGTCAGGTTCTCAAAAAATAACCACAAATATGCACATGAAAAGGGGTTTCATAAACATTCCCCCATTAGGAAAACAGGGTAAATATCATAGCTTAAACCTATCACTTTGGTTGTGTGTTTCCATTAAACTCTGAAATTATACACAATCATCTATTGCAACCCCTTAAACGAACAATGCAAATCCTTTTTTCACAGTAACTTTCAAGTAGAATAGTTTTCTATATCTGCTCTGGCACTGTTTTTGTCTATATAAAAAAGTCATTACCTCAGTGTGAATTCCTCTGGCCTCTTATATAACCAAACCAAGTGGAACTTCAGCCTCTAGTAGTTGGAACAAATATTTATTTTCAGCGTTGGGCCGCATCATTTTGATCCATATTATCCTCCTCCCGGGAGGGAGGAGCTGCGATGTGGTCTCCGCAGCCGGAGGAAACAGCTGGCGTCGGCTGGTCGTTGTGGTCCTCTCGCCCGTCTCCTTTCTCAGGAACTGCTCGGCCTCTTGAGCTGAAGAAAATGCTTGTTGCTCGCCCTTGAACGTCATCCTCAGGGTGGCCGGGTAGATAAAAGCGCTGTAGTCCGCGTAGAATCGTATTGTCTTCCCCGTGTCTTGGATGGGCTTTTTCCTCGCTTCACGAGCTCCGTAAAATGGAATTGCGGTCTTGGTATCTGAGCACCTTGAAGATCATGGTGGTCTGGCCGTCGTTCTTTGCGTTGTACATCCTGTGAGCTCGCTCTATCTGTATCTTCCGAGTTGCCAATTGATGGAATCCTCTTTGGCAGCATAGGCAACGGCATCGTTTCCTTCTCTGTTGGCCGCAATCCCCGTAATCCTCACGTTGTTTCTCCAATCCTGATCCTTCAATGCAGCTATTTTAAAGCGCATTTTCTCCAAGTCAGAGCTGTTGTTCGTCACCTCCCGTTTCAGGGCTCTGGTGTCGGTCTGCACACGTTCAACTTTACCAACCAGTCCCTTGACTGCTTCCATATGTGCCTCCATATTTAGCCACAAATTATCCACGGAGCTTTTCATTTCTTCCATAGCGCTGTGTACTGCCCGCTTTACAACTGCCTCTAGACTATCTTGTTGTTTAGCTAATGCTAGCTCAATGGCTTCGCTAACGGCGTTAGTTTCTGCGGAAATGCTCTCCATTTGTTTACGCTTCAGCGTTTTTTTTCGACGGTGTGCCCCCTTGTTTTTTGTCCCACGACATGTCTGTAATTGTTCTTGACTCAAAAAGTGCTAGTGATGTGTATATAACCTGACTTATTTGGTCAAATGAGGGATAGTTTGTGAGAGCCTTAGAGTCTTCCGACCATTGCGCTTGCAGGTCACTTCCGGTCTCATAATTGATTTAATATTTCTTTATTTTGTTGTTTATTAAGTGACCATGGTATAAGCGGGATAATGCCCGACGCGAAGCGGAGGCATATTAAGGCATATTATGAATTGGGTCGCGATTGTAATAAAAAAAAAATGGGTCCCCAGAAAAAGTTTTGGAAATACTGCTCTCAGTTTGCGGAAGAGCAGGCTTTGCGGTCTCCATTGTTGTCACCCTCACGGTCACCTTCTTGGGCATTTCCTGTCGTGTCCTTTATCTTGTGTTCGTCTTGTTTGTCCTGCTAGTGTTACGGTTCCACCTCCACACACGCTCTCCTCTCCTGCCACTCACGCCCCCTGCACCTCAGCTCGAGCACAGCGTGCACTCCACCGACACGCCTGCAACAGGTTGGGGGTAATTGGGCTGCCAGCCCAACACCACACACCTGTCGCCACTCACACCAATCATCCCCTCGTCGCCAGATCTTCCCCAAGAATCGGCTGGCAAGTACTTCGACGTCATTCCCCGATAGTACGAGCGTATCATAGCCATTTTGGATTACCGTGTGCCTTATCTTGTCCGTGTTCTCCACAGCCCAACCCGCCGTGCCTTCCCCCCGGAACCCCTGCCTCACCACGGCTACGCCAGGACCCCTCCAGCCTCCGGTGCCCTGGACTTTTCCCCCTGTCCCTTGTATATAAATAAACGCCCAGTAGGGCTTACCCGCATCCACTCTGTGTCGTGCTTTGAGCCCAGAACCCACCGAGTCGTAACAGCTAGTTGTTGTAAGCGCGGTTGGGGTGGATCCAACTAGATGCGTCCTAAAGAGGCAGTGCTAACGAATATGCTCTTAAACTCACCATGAATCAATAAGCAGGAGCAGAGGATGGTGGTGTGTGAGATTGATACATGAAATGAGGACATTCTCCCTAGCAACAAGAGACAGATCTATCATGGGCCGTGCAGGGTCTCACCTGCATGCTCTGGAGGACGTTCAGGAAGTCATTCATTCCCGTCAGGCGTTGGACATCCTGGAAGATGGCCACCAGCAGGGTCGGGGTGAGCGCCAGGGAGCGGGTCAGCAAGACCCGGGCGAAACGCGACCAGTGCAGGTTAAGGAAACCCTGAGGGGGGGGGGGGGGGGGGGTACCGTGTGACCATCAGAGAAAAGAGGTCTCTGGTCTGAGGGTCAGCACCATGTCACCATCAGAGAGAAGAGGTCTCTGGTCTGAGGGTCAGCACCCTGTCACCATGTAACCATCAGAAAGAAGAGGTCTCTGGTCTGAGGGTCAGCACCATGTCATCATTCCACCATGTCACCACCATGTCACAATTACATATCTCCATGACTTAACCAGTGAAGGAATGTGTGTGTGTGTGTGATGCTGGTCTTCATACCTCCATGACAAACTGTCCAGAGTAGGTCCCAGTCATGGTGGAGCTCTGGCCCGCTGCTAGGATGCCCACAGCCCATATGTAGAGTGCTGCAGAGCCGAAGAAACAGCCCAGCACCACGCCCTGCAACACACACAGAGAACTCACACCACAGACCCTCTCTAGATACATACAGTAGCACACCAGGGACTCTGTAGATCAGGGGTTTCCAACCTTTTTTGTTCCAAGGAGCATATTAATAAAAAAATTGGGAGGACCGAAAATCAATGCCTTAATTATAAGGTGCATCATTTTAAAACAAAGGATGTGGCTGTTTTTCAAGATATTTATTATATTCACAACGATTAAAGCAACAGCAAAGAAATGCTTGAGTCTCAGGCTCCATTCAACAATGTAATAACATAAAATAATACAATTTCTAAGAGAAACAAGAAAAGTCACCTGAGACTTCAATAAACACAAAAGTAGTGCAAAGACAGTGCATTTACAGTGCTTTAAGGGCTAGCAATTTTGGACATCGGACCTCATTTCCAAAAGAGCCAGTATGTTATTTATCATTGGAGACTGTTTTCAACACGTTTCATTCAGTCCTTCTAGTTGCAGAGATCGCTGGTGCTAGGCTAGCGCAAGGTCAAGACCGACAAGTCTCAAGTCGGGTCAAGCCCTACCGAGTTCTTTTAACAACAGAGAAATTATATTTACACAGATCATATATGCTTTTAAGATTAACAATAAAATACCCTATATAAGAAAAAAATGCAAAAATACAAAATAAAAACATGTATGTTTCCATACAAAAATACTTAATAAACGAAGACAAATAAAACATATCAGCAACTGTTCTCAGGCAGAGCTGTCCGCTGTCCTCTGACACTTTGGACTTCGCAACTTCGAACATAATTTTGATATCATTTATACTTTTCTCAGAAGCAGTTTCATTTCACACACTCTAGCTTGGGCTAGAGCGGATGACGTGAACCACCACAAGCCTGGCTATCACAAAGCTAACCAACTATAACTATGCCAAATGCAGAATTGTTCGCCATTAATCCAAATATAGAAATGATTATTTAAAAAATGCAAACGCAACGTCCAACCTGCCTTAATCTATAATTTAATTTAATTAACTTTGAATACACCCGAAATGTATTGCATGTTATGAGACGTAACGGTGGTTGCGTAGTGGATTACTATTAGACCCGAACACCAGCGACACGGGATCGAATCCCGCCGGTACATCATCATGCCTTTTACCCCCATTATGTGGTGCCAGCACCACACTTTCCCCGGTTTGACTTTGCACATTATTCTACATTAAGCACATTAAGGACTAATAAAACACCAAATAAGATTTGAAAAGCTTTGGAAGTTAATTTCCAACACTATTTACATGGTTAGTAGTCAATATATAAGATCTGGGCGGTGAACTGCAGCACACTGCAGCTAGGGTTGCCAGATTGGGCTGGAAATATGGCCCAATCTGGCAACCCTGGCGGTGAATTGCATTGCGTATCCGACATCCCGACGCAGAAGTGTGAAGGCTCGAGGGGTCTCCGTAGTGACGGAGTCGGATTACGGAAGACGGAGACAGAGAACTAGGCTAAACTAGGCTTAAAGGACAATTCTGGGTCAAATGAGAACATATGTTCATAACACATGTCCACCGAGTTCAAGCGTTCTCTGGAATCAGTTTTCATTCTAGTCGAATGTTACCTAAGTTATCTAAAAACGCTAATAAGGCTATTAATAGCTTATATTCTATTAATAGCACAATTCTATACCACTAACAAGGCTCGAAATCGCACCACACTTCCACTGTAGCATAATGAGGGTCCCTGCATGAACGAAACATTGAGAACTTTGTAAGTGTACACAAAGTTTATTAAAAAGAACATTTACAAAATCAGTGCCTTCACGATAACAAGCGGCCTCCATTTTTGGATTGAGTCACAACCAGTCGAGCTATGAACGGCGCGCGATGAACGCAACGTAATGAGCCGGGGGAGGCTAGGCTAGGCTACATGAGATTTCTTGTGTAGGTGTGCGATCTAGGAGCAGGTGAACCTAACAGAGAGAGACTAGTGCTTCTACAGGATACACACTGAAGAGATGGCAGATTATTCAGAAGAATGTCAAGAGATCGACAACAACATTGAAAATCTCTGTTCGAGCCGGAATATACAGATGCAGAGCTGCAGGAGCTCCGTGAAAGGACTACGAGACAGAGAGCTGCCGGTAGTCGATGCCGCAACACAGCCTCGTACTTTGGGGAACTGGTGGTGTACCTGCAGACATTGTGAAGCGGTGGTCGCAGTGTGTTGTACAGTGTGATCACACTGTATAACACACTGCGTCTCTTGTGTGTCGCGACGCAACAGGTCCCACTCCGTGCACCACAGGCACTCCTGTGGTTCGGTGACCAACTCTTCACAATGTCCGCAGGTGAAGCTACCGGCAGCTCTGTCTGTCTCGTAGCCCTTTCACAGAGCTCCTGCAACTCTGCACAGAGGTCCTGCAGCTCTGCAGTCTGTATATTCCGGCTCGAACAGATAAGGACGTCCGTCACATTGAACAAGTTGGTTGTCGATCTCTTGACATTCTTCTGAATAATCCGCCATCTCTTCAGTGTGTATCCTGTAGAAGCACTAGTCTCTCTGTTCGCTCCTAGATCGCACACCTACACATGAGATCTCATGTAGCCTAGCCTCCTCCGGCTCATTACGTTGCATTTATCGTGTGCCGTTCATCGCTCGACTGGTCGTGACTCAATCCAAAGATGGAGGCTGCTTGTTATCGTGAAGGCACTGGCTTTCTAAACTTTCTTTTTAATAAACTGTGTGTACACTTGTGTGTCTACACAAGTTCTCAATGCTTTGTTTTACATGCAGGGACCCTCATTATGCTACAGTGGAAGTGTGGTGTGATTTCGAGCCTTGTTAGTGGTATAGAATTGTGATTTATTTCACATGTACCGCTGCCCCCACAGCTAGCGTTATAAGCTATTGATAGCCTTATTAGCGGTTTTAGATAACTTTGGTAACATTCGACTAGAATGAAAACTGATCCCAGAGAACGGTCGAACTCGGTGGACATGTGTTATGAACATATGTTCTCATTTGCACCGGAATTGTCCTTTAAGGCGCGCTGTGCAGGGGGAGGTTGGGAGGCTTAGCGGCTCTCGGCCACACATTGCCACCGAAGCGCACAGTGTGTGTTGGGCTTGAAGCCCTCCCCCCGCACAGCGTGCATTTGCCATAGTCAAGTCATGGTTATTAGTGGTTATCCCGTACTGTGATTGGTTTGATGCTGTCAGATTGAAACAACGTGGATCTAATTTGATTGGATGTCGTGCCACACACACGTCACGCACACAGATGCACACAGGTGCAAAGAGAGATAGAGCGGTCCGTGTCAACATACTTTTTAATCTAAAGGTTCGAGGAAAGTAGCAAGTCTTTTCAAGTCAAAAGGGTCAAGTCCAAGTGAAGTCACGAGTCACTGATGTTAAAGTCCAAGTCCAGTTGCACATCTTTTTAGATTTCGTCAAGTCGAGTCTAAAGTCATCAAGTTCATGATTCTGAGAGTCTGACTCGAGTCCAAATCATGTGACTCGAGTCCACAACTCTGCCTACTACTAGATGTCCCGACTGCCGTGCGCTTCTCAGTTTACGTTCTACTGTAGTGGTTGTTACAACTGTAACTGGTTGTTACACCGGAGCAAAGTAAAATTCTGCCGCTGCTGAGAAAGTAGTCCCATAATGATCGCAATGCGATCATTGCGATGCAAGGATAGTTCATTGCGATGCAAGGATAGGAACATTCTATCAACACAGACATTTACATCGATAGTCTGGCGTTATAATTGATTTGCCTTGGGTGTACTGTGGAGTGGGTAAAACAGTTTTTATTGGGAGGCTAGCAGAAACCGTTGACTTGCACTAGCCTAGCACCAGCGATCTCTGCAACTATAATGAAACGTGTTGAAAACGGTCTCCAATGATAAATAACACACTGGCTCACAAAATTCCAAACTACCCCTTTAATTTACAGTGGTAGTTGCATATTATTAATGCTAATTGTATGAATTTAATATACCAATATTAAACTTTCAGAACAATTCACAAAATGTTTTCCTTTTCATATGGTGGAGGAAAGAACAAGACTCGTATAGCCTAAGACCTAGGTTATAAAATATGTATTTTTAAAATTATTTTCTGGAAACATTTCAAGGCCCGGTTCTAACAGGTCCACGGACTGGCTCCGGTCTGGAGACTGGGGGTTGGGAATCGCTGCTGTAGCTTACCCCTTTGTAGATGTCCACCTGTAGGGTCTGATTGTCCACTGGGAAAAGATGGGAGTGGGGGCTTCCAGTCGTATTGCAGACATTGTGCTGGGAGGAGAAAATATTGCAAGGGCAATTGGTGATAAACATAAACATATAGTCAGAGTTCACAGCCCCCATGCAGCGTGTCACTCACCACCTCTGCGTTGGTGCGTCCGTAAAAGGCTTCCGCAAAGACCGCCACCACAAACACGTTGATCAGGAAGGAGATGAACAGCGCCATGGACGACTCGATGAAGAAGTACTTATTGGCCTCTTTGACCTCCTTCTTGTTGGACCGATCCACCTCCCTGGACTTGGGTAATTTTTTTCTGGTTATATTTATTCAGGTGTTGTTCACAAATGGCAAATTATAATATGTGTGTTTTTGTGTGTGGTGTGCATGCTTATGTCTGTGCAGGAGTAGGGGTGAACCTAAATTTGTATTTGTATTTTCAATAATGTGTATGTATGTGTGTGCATGTGTGTGTTCATGTATGTGCGTGCAGACGGGCGTTCATGTATGTGTGTGCGTGTGTGCACATGTATGTATGTGTGTAGTGTACATGTATGTGTGTGTGTGTGTGTGTGTGTGTGTGTGTGTGTGTGTGTGTGTGTGTGTACATGCATGTCTGTGTGCATGTGTGTGTGTGTGTACGTGTGTGTGTGTGTGTGTACATGTACAGTATATGTGTGCGTGTGTGTGTGTATTGGGCTGGGACGGGGGATCTGACTCCACTCCTATGACAGACTCCTGCACACTGATGTGGAAGTGGAAGATGATGTAGGACAGCCCCCTCCCAGGGGTCCTACCTTGACCAGGGCAGAGTGGAGGTAGATGTTGTGTGGCATGATGACGGCCCCCACGATGCCCACTGCCTGCTCCAGTTGGATGGGCCCGCAGCCCTCACAGTACGGCAAGAACATCCCCTTCAGCAGCTCGCCCTGGTCCGGGCGCACCGTCACGTACTGGGGGAGACCAAAACCAGACTAGATCAGCCCCGGAGGGCCGGGGTTCTCTAGGGCTAAAGCCTGTAGGGCCTGGGGTTCTCTAGGGCTAAATCCTGTAGGGCCTGGGGTTCTCTAGGGCTAAGGTCTGTAGGGCCTGGGGTTCTCTAGGGCTAAGGACTGTATGGCCTGGGGTTCTCTAGGGCTAAGGACTATAGGGCCTGGGGTTCTTTAGGGCTAATAACTGCAGGGCCTGGGGTTCTCTAGGGCTAAGGACTGTCTGGTCTGGGGTTCTCTAGGGCTAACGACTGTAGGGCCTGGGCTTCTCTAGGGCTAAGGATGAGGTATAAAAACATTTTACATATTTTAAGGGAACTTCACACGAAGGAACATAGACGGATGGTACGGGACAAAGGACATGTACCGTCCCTAACCCTAACCCTAACCCTACTGCCACAAAGAGGCAGAGGAAGGGCTGAATGAAAGCTCAGAGCACCAGCTGCAGCAGCAGTTAGTCCCGTACCTTCACTACTATCTCTTACACTAGGTGATGAGCAGGTGAATAAGACTTTGGGCCCTATTTTAATGTTCTGAAACGCAAGTGTGAAGCGCCAAGCGCAAGTAGCTTTGTGGGCGGCTCTATGGCGCTGTTGCTATTATGACGGTGGATAAATTACTTTTGCGCCCGGTGCAAATCTAAAATGGGTTGGGCTGAAACCCGTAACCAGGCGTTACCAGTATTGTATACATTATCGTTATCGTTTTGTGTTCATAATATGGTGACACTCCCCGTTGAATATACATCGCCATGGACTGTATTATGCGTTGCATGTTAAGTTTGCGCATATTTAAACAGATGGGTGCGCACACACACACGAGCCAAGCATCACACAAGATTTTGTTTTGGAAGGCTGGGATATGCTTTGCTTGAGTTTATTGGGGGTCAAGCAGCGAAGCTGCGAGACAACCATTGTTATTGTAGGTTTCCCTATTATTATTATCCTGTCATGGGAGTCTATGGCAGCCCATAGAATGCCTTTGTAAAAAGTTGTGCAATTTGGCACACTGATTCAGGACAGTCCCATAAGCCCTCACAGCAAATTTGGCCGCCAAACAGGAAGCAAGCCAATTTCTCAGCAGCCCTTCGACAGATCATAGCCAAACCTGGTACATAGTCCCATGGGAACACTTATTAAATTTGGTGACCTTTGACCTCTAGGTGGCGCTGTAATGAATGAACATGTGTTTTAACTCCTCTCTCTTCACATGAGTATATTTCAAACAAATTTCCAATGTCTGGTGGTACTGTCAGACCTCACCATATAGCTAGTACATTATTTATTGCAGAAACATCCGTGATAGCCAATCAAATTTGACCACGAATCCGCCAAACAGGAAATAAGCCAATTTCTCAGCAGCCCTTTAACCTATCATAACCAAACTTGGTACATAGACCCATGACATCATCATGGGGACACTCAATGAATTTGGGGTCGCCAGCCCAAGCGCTCTAGCGCCACCAACAGGTTAAAGTTGGACATGCATTCATGTTTATAACTTTTGACTTGGTAAAAAGTTGTGACATTTGGCACACTGATTCAGGACAGTCCCATAAGCCCTCATAGCTTATTTGAGTTTGCTAGCCCATGATCTCTAGCACCACCAACAGGTCAAAGTTGGACATGCATTCATGTTTATTATTTTTTCAGCGAATTATCTAATGAGTTCATAGAGTCCTATTCTGCTTTCCCCCCAAAACACTGCTTGTTTTAATAATAATAATAATAATTATTATTATTATTATTATTATTAAGTTATAGTTCATAGATCCAAACACAACATCTCAATAATCCACTAGCGGTATTCTATTTGATTTACTTCTGCCATTGTTTAATTGACCATTTCTTTGACTGTTCCAAACGTATTTGTTTGCACTGATCCAGTGGGGCTCCAGGTGGTTGGCAGTGCTTACTGGGCCCTCATTGGGTCCAGAAGCCCGCCGGCAGGGTGGACTTCACCACAACTCCAGAGGGAACCACCCGTGAATGGAGTTTGTGTACCGTCAGGCTTTGGAGAAACCAGTGGAGAAAGGAAGAAGTACAACTGTAGCCTGATGGACATATATTACTAAAAGATGAAAAAATAACAGGTTTTTTATTTTATCTATGTTATCAGTTATAAGGGCTGCATATTGATCAAATTCACAATTTTGGCTTCTGTAATTAGCTAATCGTGAATAACATGAGTAAATCCAATTTTGTACACCTGTTACATTAATTACAAACCGTAATTGCTTTATTATATTCACTTTTTTGTAAGAACCACAGCATATTAATGTATTCCATAGCTGTTTATAAATGATTAATTGAAATCACAGTGTCACATAAAATAGTCTACAGTATGTTCATAATGGGGGAAGATAGATGACAACCAATGTGTGGCCGTGACCTCTACCCATGCCCCCAAAATCGTCAACATCTTCAGGGGAAAATATTATTCTCCATCAAATTAAAAATGTAAAAGAGCCATATTTCAGAGAAATGGGACAAGACCGCACCCACCTCCCACCAACTTCCACCAATCCGCAACCTGCACCAATCCAACCTCAGCCTATCAGGTAATAGAGAGATATGTCATCTCAGTCTGTAATAGGGTCATATGCTAAGGGTAAAATAGGTTATATCTCTTTTGATCCCGTTTCTCAGGCATGAGTCAGGCATGAGTCACAAAAAAAAGGAAAAAAAAAAAGCTGAAATTGTTGACTAGACTGAGAATGGGAATAGGTAGGGAGGTAGGACATTGTAATAGTACTAAATAAGTCAAAAATATATAGTGTAAGTAAGATGGAGCTAAAAAAACACTTTAATTGTTTTTGTTAGGGGCCCAGCTATGATGAGCTCCCACTTGTCCCTGGCCACCACATTGTAGCTCCACCCAGTGGCCGCCTCAACATCACTTGGTTGAGTGTGCACAGGCTGTCTATGTTGTCTCTGTGTAGGTGTATGATTTGACAGCAAAACCTCCAATGCCATGTGAATGATACAATTATTCACCGAAGGCGAAGTAAATAGGAGTGAATAGCTATTCCCCACTATTCATGGAGCCTGAGGTGAATAATTGTTTTAGTATATACTACACGTGAACACTCCAAAAATAAACAAGATAACACTTTTTGCAGGGATTTATTAGTTTTTATTAGCGGTTTATTTGTTTTTATTAGCATGATGATAGATAGCGAACCAATCAAATTGTGCCATCTTAGGAGGTTCACGTGTAGCATATACTAGCAATGTAGATAATTTATAATGTATATTCATATAATGTGTTGTTATAGTATATTAATTGATCATATCATCATCATATAATAGATTAATATGTATTAATTATTGAATTATTGAGTTCTGACCCAGGAGCACTACTGCACACTGTTCCATCCCAAACAAATGATGCTTTCATTCAGGGCCGGCCCGAGGCATAAGCGACCTAAGTGGCTGCTTGGGGCCCCCTGACCACCCTGGCCCCCAAAAAAACAAAACAAAAAAATATATAATTTTAATTCAAATTCAGTAAACCACACTCACTTCAAATATGAGAGTTTAAAATAGATGATTCCGGTACCCTCTGAGGTTTAAAATACATTGGTTTGGGGTAAATAACAACTATATTAATACAGGGGTGGATTACCCTCTCAATGGGACCCCAGATCAAATACAAAATGTGATATGTCTTAATAGGGCTTCCTTAATCATATAAAATGGGTTATGGGTTGATGTCTGAATGGGGCCCCTCAGGTAAATATTACACGATATGTGATGAATCCCTGAATGTATCGAATCAAGTATGGACCAAAACATAGGCTAGGCCTTTGAAGTAGACTTATGGTTTGGGGGCAGCTAAACCAATATATCTGTTTTTTTTGTGCAGGCCCTGCAAGTCAGGTTATAGGCTATGAATCTGAACAAATTAAGGTATTGCCCTTCTCCAGCTGGCCATCCCCAAGATGCACCAGAATACAGGAAATCAGATCTACCAAATTAAAAAAACATTTACATCCACTTTTGCACAATATTGGAGGAGAGGGGTCTTTATGCACCTTTGCATAAAGAGCCGGTTGTGTCAATAATCAAGTACAGATGACTCTGCGTTGGTGGGAGGAGGAGCTTGAAACAAAGCAAAAGCTTGAAAAGGCTTGGCTTTCCAAAAGACTTGGGCCGGCCATGCTTTCATTCATCAAAACACCTAACAAGAACCTGACAACCCACTCAGCATGATCCAGATAATACACAAGACACATGCATGCTAACACAAGCACAAACACACACACACACATCATGTGCGAATCTTGTTCTTCCTTCTTTCTTAGTGTGATTTTCCTTCTCCCCGACCATTACCCTTTGTCTTCCTCCATCGTTCCCTCTTCGACACGGTGCTCTTCTTTGACCTCTGGGGGACCATAAAGGAAATGCAGCTCTTCTTGCTGCAATATCAGGGTTTCTCTTATGGGTAGTTTGTCTGACATGAATTGTGTGGACTCGTTCAATGCTTGACCGCTTGTGGTATACTAAATAATAAAGGCCATTTAAACATTGTACTCACAAAGAATATAGTTATACGATATAACTTATTTATAAATATACAATATTTATACAAAAAAAATATTTGCTTGGCCTTGGCCATTAAATATTATCTCACTGTGGATAGCGGCAAGCAATGGCAAGGGCTGATGTGTGCAAATCCTTTAAAAGGGTTAATCCACACAAGGCTCCTGGACCGGATGGCATACCTGGCCGGGCTCTCAGGGCGTGCGCAGATCAGCTGGCAGGCGTGTTTACAGACATTTTCAACCTGTCACTGCTCCAGTCGGAGGTCCCCACATGCCTCAAAAAGTCCACCATCATCCCCATCCCAAAGAAGTCCAAAACATCCTGCCTCAACGACTACCGCCC
>OMLJ01034758.1:0-10499 GCA_900302595.1 Gadiculus argenteus | reverse complement strand
TGGGGGTGGGGGGGAACAGCTTCTATAGGAGCTACTATTGAAGAGGCTTTCAATCCCATGTGTGTGGGAGAGGTTTTGCGACCGGACCTGACAGTCTTATGCTACTCTGTGCGGTCTAGTCACATAGGAGCCAGTATTTCACCACACAGTGCAGTCAAACATGCAAAAGGTCCATTAATGTGGAAGAAAAACTATGGAAAGTGATTTCCTTATCTCCATCTCAAACCCATTTGAAATTTAGCATCCATTTCAAACAGGCAGTCGGCCGCACGCACACACACATGGCCACACACAAACACACACACAGACACACACACACACAAGTTAATGGAGCATCAAAGAGCAGGTAATTGAAGGGGTTTCTGTCATGGAGAGCCGTTAGCTCCTCCGCGACCTGAATCCCATCACCCATTCCGGAATAGTCTGGAAATCATGAGAGCCCATCGGAAAGTATCAAAAAAACTGAGGAGGAAAAAAACACATGGAGCCTGGGAATATTGAAGTAATTGAAATGGATTGTTGGATCGTAGATATTACAATCCATTACAATAAGGAAGTAGAGCAACACAGTGAAGCTTGAAATTGCATGACATGTTATTCCATATGATAGCAGTTTGTAGAAGCCCTCAGTGTTTCTTCCTCTCTTCCCTCTTCCTTGATGTTCGACGTGTCAGAATTATGATTCGGTTCAGCAAAAAAAAAGGAAACATGAATCAGCCAAACTTTCTTTTCTTTATACACACACTGGCACATACTGAGAAAGCAAGTGAGCACCAGCAGATGCTATTCTTTGACCCTAACACAGGACATGACATGCCTTTATACGTTTATTGTCATATTATATTATATATATATATATATATATATATTGTGGCTCCCGGCTACTATACCAAAATCAAATAATAACGGTTCAAATGTCACATCCGGTACACATATTTGATATTTCATGTTTAATACAGAGCTCAAGCACACAAAGATGAAAAGGTATGGCTGTGCTTTGCAGCGATGTGAGTTATGGCAGGTGGGATGGACTGCGTTCAGACACAAAAAATCCTGACTTATGTTCAGCTTATTGAAATAGGCTGGACTTATGTACTGCGCTGCTGCCTCTATGGTTTGTAAACAGTGAATGATGTGCGCTTTTTATTGGTGGTAGGGTTCTTTTTATATGTATGTTTTTGGTTGAATAATTGTGACCAGAGAATACCATGTAGTTGAATGTTCACTGAGCCAAAACAGCTCAACATGCAGAGCAATACGGTCAAGTTTAAAAACATTGTACGCAATTAATGTACGCACCTAATGTATGTTGTATTTTGCATAGTTTTAGTAGTATAGTCATTTGTGTAGCATCTACAGTAGTTAGCTATCACTGCTGTATACGGGGAATAGGTTGGTTTGACGATTGTCAGTACTTGCACTTGGTTCTATGAACATCTTTACTGTACCGATAGCGATATATTGTGGCACTTCTTAGCACTTTGGATCACAGTCTGCAAAATGCCCTAAATGTAAATGTAAACATTGTATTATTATGATCCATCGCAGAAATGGAGAAAATCGTATTTGGTTTTATGCTTGACTTTATAGCTTGCAAATATCACGTTTATGAGACATATTTATTACCAGTTCCCAGTTGGCTATTGGCCTTTTGGTAGCGATTGAAAATATTTTCTTCCCTTGGATGCTGTTTGCTTAGACGTTTAAAGCAAGTTACAAACTCAATATGGTCTCACCCACATAACCCGTCCACTGGTAGTATAACATCATCCAATAAGATTAAAGTGGTGGTATGTTAGAAGATATGAAGACCTCTACAACGCCACGGAGGTGGTGGAGTAATATAAAAATGTCTTCATGAAATCCACTCATAAGCCACCTGTATCGAAAATGGGAATTATAGTGCTAGGTTGCAAGTTGAAATGAAATGATTTGCAAAAAAAAAGTACTCTTCCCCTTTTTTTGTCATTTTCTCCAAGGAAGGGTTGCAGAGAGAGAAAACAAAGGAGAAATCCATACGAATTTCATGAAGAGAGAAACTCATTCAGGTGGGGACGTCGACCGGAGTGAGATGGCAGAGAGTACATGGAGCAGAAGCCTTGAGATAAGGTTAACACGAGGGTGGTTGAACCTGGGAGGAAGTCATTGGTACATCACCCGTCCTCTGAGGCGGCAAATTGTACAGAACGACAAATTATGGATCTCTGGGCTTTGTGCAAAAAAACCTAACTCTAAAACAAACACTAAAAATAAAGACCATGTGGGACGGATCAAAATGTGGATAAGGTGCAATAGTGCGATAAAATGATGACACCAAGGAAGGAAGGAAAGTCAATACGGGCCGAATACACTAGAAAAGCCTTTTTTATTTATTTATGTGCCTTTCCTCATTGACAAGTCAAAGCTTTGTCATGAGATTATACTTTCATACATTCTGTTGCTGCTTGAGCAAAAATTATTAAGTGACGATAAATTATTAAGCAGGTCTTAAAATAATGAAGAATTCTGCAGAAAGAAAAATAAGTTATAGAATATAACTTATTATATATAACAATTCTACCGCCTACTCTTGATGAATTCTTCAAAATAACTTGTCGAATCCATTCCTAGCACTTAAACAATTACATTTTTTAATAGTTGTAAACGTTTGGTGTCATATTCGCCTATTTCAACATTGAAAAATATATCTTCCCGGCTGGACTCATGTATTCCATAGCATGCCGGCTGCGTACCGCCACGTCAAGCATTTGTGGCACTCAGTTCTGTCCAATCAAGCAGCAAATTAGTAACACCTGGCGATGCAAGGCTGGTGCAAGACTCTGCTGCAGAGCCCAGCGTCCAATTAGCCGCTTCGCTCTGTAACAACAGTCAACAAGGAAGCCAATCAGGGTCCAATCCTTGAATCAGATGCCCACGTTCGATGGGGGGAAAATAACGTATTATACATTGTGGAAGATAGCCTCATTCCAGAGATTATTGTGAAAGGTTTCCATTAGCCTGGCGACAAAACTTTTCTTCCTAGAGAGCTTTTTGAACAAAACATAAACAAACAGAGGCAACAACAAATCTAAAGATGATGATCTACATACTGGTAATTTGTTTCACAAATAACTAGTTTCAATTTCTTGCTTCAGCAGACTGAGCGTAATCCTTTGTGGCTAGTAAATCCCCCCTCTCCGACTCTTTCCACGTAGCCCACTACTCACTGGTGTATCTGACTCTAGCAAATGCTGTTTGCAGAAAGTGCTCCTACTGGACCCTGTTATTATTCCAGGACCGCTTTATGTATGGGTACTGTCCAACAGACTGGGGCATCGCGGCCAGCCTGACCACAGACACACTCTTATGTGCCAGGACCACAGTACTGTAACTTCCGGCGAGGCCGACAATGACATGTAATGACAAGGGCTTTGGGTTTCTTGAAAGCGCTATTGAAATGCGATTAATTATTGTTATTATTATAATCACAGACGTGTCACGGTCACCTAAGACATTTTCCGATTTGACACTGCAGATGAAAAAACGCATCGCATGAATCATTTCAGTCCTAGCCGTTTCACGACATAATACCTCAAGATTAAGACCGTCCCTAGTACCGTATAATTATCAATGTGTTGAAAGTATTTCATGTCAGCGCTGTGGGCTGGTGTAGCGCTGGGGCGTTTACATACAGGATAATGAATGATCTGCCCTTTTCTGTCTGGAGAGCTGAGCAACACAGGCATAACTGGAACGAATACGAATTGTACAGAGACTTGTGTATTCCTGCCGCTATAGATGGGCTGTGTGTTGAGAATTTTTGGATACCGAGTCAGGGGTGTAAATTCTATTCCGAGAAGTCATTTGAGGCAAGGATAAACCCGGCCATAAATACATCAATACATTTGACTTCACATGCTGCCTCGTAATCGACAGAGCATCAATCTAGTCGCTATTGCTATTGTTAGCACATTGGGTTGAAAGCTCAAAGGTGACCTATTATACCACCATGTGTGAGTGTGATTAGCCGTTACATCAAGGTGGACACACCCACTCGTAATGTCAGAAGAGGCTGATTTTCAAAACGGCTTGTAGCGGCTAATCACACTCCCACCTGGTGGTATAACAGCCCAGTCTCACGCCATATCGTGCTCATGCGCACAAACGTTATTAATCTATTGAATCGTGTCCCAGAGCACGATAGTCGGACTTTTTTCATGCTAAACAGAACAAAATGTAAATGAATGGGAGCGTTTCTCCACCTTTTTCGTGCTGCACAGAACGAAATGTAAAGCAATGCATTTTGAACGGGAGCGTTTCTCCGACGTAACTTTAACCCTAACTCCTAACCGTAACCCTATTCAAAATGCATTGGTTTACATTTCGTTCTGCTCTGGGACACGATTCATAGATGAATCATGTTTGTGCGCATGAGCACGATATGGCGTGATATCGCGTTGGGTATAATTTCACCTTTAAAAAAAAGACACAGTATAGTATACCATTATTTTTGAATCCATAATTAAAGTGCTCGAGTACACAAGCTCTATGTACAATCCTGAATTCATCACTGAACAGTCCTACCTCACACCTGTTATTCCCCATGTCTTGTCCTCACAGTGGCTAGCCCAGGGTATTAGCACAACACTGGGAGACCTAATTAATTTGGCTGATGGGACTCAACACTAAAGTATCATCATTATGATGGGATATGCCCTGCTAAACCCAAGTCCTTAACACACGCTTTGATCTCATTGAGAGCACTGTGAGCAATGCGCTATTACGGTACGGACACGATTCACGTGGTTAACTGCAATTAATTGAAAAATGGCAGCCAACAGTCACTCGGTGGAGTTTCCTTGTCGCAAACTGGGTGAGAAAGAAATAAGGAAGAGTTGGACTGAGTGGGTTCAATGTTAGTGTTTATTACGATTGAAGAGTTTGGGTTTAACCGTCACCATGGAATGCTGATGCTACACAAGTTCAAGGGAGCCATGACGCGGTTCTTAGTTTAAATATTCATTATAACATGTATACAGTTGACAGGTTACCAAGTACCGGACAAAATCTCACTTCCACTCATTTATAAGATCAGATTCTGAACCCAAAGGAGATACGAGAAGCTGGAGAAAAACCAACAAATAAATACATTCTTGAAAATATGACATTACATCATACAGTATTAATCTTGGAAGTGCAAAGATAAAGAAGAGTTTCAGAGCAGAACAAACACACAAAAGTAATTGAATCTTTCTGAAGTACAAAATAAGTTGGCCTACCTTCGTTAAAATGGGGACAATCATTCAGGCCATGCTTTCCAAAGCCTAGAAGGGAATATTTTTCTCTTCGGCTGACAGTCATGGAAAAAATGTGTCGATCAATTCTCTGACTCACTCACAATACGGATCCATCGCCCTTCACAGAGAAGCATTGATATGCAAGATTAGCGATACAATGCGCTCCTCAAAAAATTACTAAACCGTCTATGGGAAAACCAAATAAATATCCACATGGGATACAGCAGGAGACACAAACAGAAAGACAGAAGTGCAGTTGGTGCAGCTAAATAGTCAGCTAAATACCTATAAACAAATAAAGATCATTTTCAAAAATCATATATTATCCATTGATAAAACAAAACATAGCATCCAGTTAGATAGGCACGATAAACGGAACCATGATTTTACAAAGACCAAATACGAGTATTATAACCTAAACCTTGGATAAAGGACACCATACATTAGTGTGCTCTAGAGGTAGCCAGGCCCACCATTAAGTACTGAACACACTAGCACTTCTTCTAGTTGTGTCCCACACGGAAAGAGTTGTGAAAATGTTTCCAATGGACCTGAATGAAATACATACGTACGTGCCAGAGGAGTTCTTCTTCACCTTTTGATCCTTGGCGAAAACCGACAGCACAGATGTAATAATACAACAGCTGGCCATGCCTTAACATCAGGGCGTTACATCCAGAAAAGCGGTTACATGCTTGAATTTTGAAACACCAGCGGTTTGGTTTGAGTGACGTTGGCCTTTGAAATCAAAATGACCATGGCGAAAAACAGGACAGCTTATTGACAAAAAAAAGTGTTTTGCTTTTAATGCAGCAGCTTTCCTAGTTAGCCCGATTACCATCACAACGTGCACAAAACCCGCACCTTGGTAATGATATGAGAAGCGATTCCCAAGCGATTGTTTTTCGAGGTGCACAACACAACCTATGTGTACAGTAAAGCAGAAGATATGGACATTCGACGTGGAGCTTCCTTCTACTGGAGTGTGTCCCTGGGCCGGGCATGGAGGGGGTCTCCCCCCACTCTCTATCTCTTCGGCCGGTCGATGTCGTCTATGGCCGACAGCAGCTTCTGACGGGCCTTCTTGTTGATGTGCGAGCCGAGGCACACGTTGACCAGGTTGGCCAGCTGCTTCATGGAGTATTCCTGGAGGAAGGGGGGTGGACAGATTGGGGATAATTAATAATAAATACACACTTTATTCGGTGCACCCTGTGTGATTAAACCCTTCTGTTTTGTCATTGAGCAGATGCTTTTATCCAGAGGGATGTGCAGCAAATAGGTTCCTTCTCATGGTGCTTTATTTTATTTATTTGTTTAATCAGGGAGAGACACAGGTGTCGCTGGCTACACTAATAACATGTCCACTCCATTTATGTACCCGTGCATCGGTAGAAGACTTTTCTTTACCAGGGAGGACCTTGTCTGCATTAACATGCATATTTCTGTAAACTTATTCCCCCCCTCCTCAAAAGATGTAGACAAGAAGATGTCCTGTCGAAAACAAAGTAAATTACTCTGTTCCACAACAGAGCACAAAATCGATATTGAACGCTCACATCAGCCTTTGTTTTCGTCACCATGACGACACCAGTGCGAGAAGGCTCTATTCAGGGTCAGGGTTTACTTGAGGACTCGACTCACCCTGTGGTTCTTGATGAACTGCTCCATGTCGTTCTCCGTCAGGTAGTAGGCCTTGATGTAGGTCTCCACAAACTCCTTGTCGGGGATGGGCCGCAGGTCCGTCAGCCGCTCCAGCTTCATGAGGAACTGCTGGAAGTCCAGCTGCATCAGCGCACGGCCCTCGTTGCTGCACTTCTTCACGTTAGCGTAGCTGGGGGTGGGGGAGGAGACAGGAAGGGTGAGCACGGTGGAGGTCACTCAAATCTACATTCTGTTGCAGTCTGAAAGGCCATTACAGGGCCTGTGTTATTTGACGCCACCCCCAGTCCTGGGCTCCCTAAAGGCCAAGGAAACGTCCCCAAAGACTTTGTTGTCAACTAGTGTAGAGTAGTTTTTCTAGACCTTGCCCCCGAGCCTGTGGTGAAAGCCTGATGAGACACCTTATATATGTTAAAACAATTCAAAGTAACCCGATTTTCTTCTTTCTTTCTTCTGACAAATGTACTTATTGTAAGGCCGCTTTGGATAGCAGTGTCAGCTAAATGCCCTAAATGTAAATGTAAATGTATAGACACACCTGTTCAACATTGACATAAATACAATGGATACACCTGATCCAAATGTTAATAAATAAACTAAAAAGATAGGTTCCCCACAGGTTTGGAGCGAGAGATCCCCACAATCTCGCCATCAAACAAGTTATATTCAGGGTTATTCAACCTCACTGCCACACAGGTAAACATAAGGGTCCTTACAGGTCTGGGCTGTAATGAATAATACTATGAAGTTCTATGAATTCTAAAAAGTAATGTATAAACTGAACTGAAACTGCATGTCGTAGAGACTACAGACTAGTTGAACATTCATGTCTGGATTAATGATGATGAAGTATCTATGTTATGACACATATTTAACGCAGCAGAGCACATTTACTGAAGCAAATGTCTTTTACATTAAAGTGAGGCTATAAGTCGACAAGCTGTGTATTAAATCAAAAGCATTCCCTGAACAATTGAGCCCTGTTTTCTTCACAGTATGTGAAATGTATTGCATTCCAAGAGTGCACTGTTGTCAACAGACTTGAATGAATAAGTGGAGCGGCGAGCATTTTTATGTTGCAAAAGACACACATATATCGATATTCTGGTCACAGGGAGGGTATGGATGACCCTCTCTCTGCAGGAATTTTAGCATTAGACACAGTCACCACTCAACCATGGCGGAGCATATTAACACGTTGTGAGTGCATGCCCATGCGTGCGTGTGCATGCGTGTGTGTGTGTGTGTGTCTGTATGTGCATGCACGTGTGCGCATGCGTGCGCATGCATATCCATTCTAGCCAAGCGTCCCTGCTGTGCATGCACTGAAGTACTGAATGCTCATTCATGCCATTGTTTACCATCAGGTCTGTGGTATTCAAAGACGCTTCATATTCACCCACAAGATCCTCCACCCCCTCTTCCTCCTCTGCATCATTTCAAGCTTGCCTTTTCTCCTCCTCCATAAAAACCTCAAGTCACCTGTCCCTCCCCCTGTAGCCTTTACTAATGCCTCCCCCGGCTGTGCTTTGAGCAGCAGAGGCAGCAGAGGCAGCAGCAAACAGTGAGACCCTAGCTCCAGCATGCTAACTAGTGCTTGGTTCCCACAGGCCCAGCACTCCAGGAGACAAGGGGAGGTGGGCACAGACATAATTAACAGCATGTTGCAAACCCTGGGGCACAAAAACAAATCTGTCATCTCCCTGCCGATGTGTGTGTACAAACAGGAGTGGAGGTGCGTCTGTGAATGACTCACTGTGTTGTTTGAGTGTGCGTTGTGTTTAATGAAGCTCCATCCAAACGGACTAACCAACAAGGACACCTATGGCTCCCTAGGCTTTCTTTGCTGCCAACTAAAATGTCTTTCGCTCCAAGACATGGAGCGGCTAACCTGGGAACCAGACAGATCAACAAGCACATTTTTATTTGCATATGTGTCTGCCCCCCGCCTCTCATTCAGACCCTCGTTTCATACAGTGAGCTCTACAGTCTAACCCTATGGGAGCGCCGTTGAGGCATTTTTTTTTATAAACAACCAAGATGTCTGCGTCTGATGTTTCGCTGCTCTGATTGGTTGCAGGTCTATCCAATTGTGTCCGGAGGCATTGTGATCTGTGGTTGTTGTTAACACACCTTGCCTATATAACAGGTATATCCCAGACTAATACGCATTTGGAAATTGGTTTGGCGATGTCAGGCTAGGTGGAAGCCATCCGGATCCATGAAGAAAGTATATCATATACTTTTTTTTATTTAACCTTTATTTAACCAGGAAAGTCCTATTGAGATTAAAAAGCTATTTTTCAAGGGAGTCCTGGGAAATATATAATATACATTTTCCCTGATGTATTCATGAACCCTTTCTTCTTGCAGAGTGAAGCGGAGAAGAACGTTTACCAGAGCCATTGCTGACACGCGTGTCCTGGATTTCTCAGTTATTCTGGCTGTAAATATAGAGTGGCATGAATGGTGAGAGAGAGAGAGAGATTTAAAGACATGTCTGGAGGAACCGCGAGAAAGGGGGAGAACACAAGTCTGTATTTTGCTTCTCTTATCTCAGCGCACAGCCTGCGACCCATTCCATTCCCCTTACTCGCCGTTCCTCACAGTGCCTTGCTCAGGAGATGGAAACGGCTCTCATTTGAATTCCTGCCGAGCAGATGTCTGAACCCGACCCGCCTAGGATGAACGGCCTTCACAAAACCGAAGAGCTCAATGCAAAACTCGAGCAGAAGAAGTGACCGTTAGGGGCGTAAACAGTGCGTCCCTACAGGTTGAAGAGAGCGAGGCCAAGGGTGATGCAATAGGTCAGTAGGGAAACAACCTCTGTTTATTTACGAGTATGACCATGGCCCGGAGAGCCAAGGGACCTTGGGACTCGGTCCAGAGAAGAGGGGAAAGGGAGACAAACTCATGGGATCAATGTTCCACACCTTCCACAATTCCCAGGCTATAAATCAAGCCGTTCCGCGGATACGGCATTAGCCTATGCTCCGAGTGATAAAGAGAGCCGGCGCTGAAAACTAATATTGTGTAAGTGGTTGTTGTTTTGGAGATTTACACGCACGCACGCACGCACGCACGCACACGCACACACACACACACACACACACACACACACACACACACACCAAACCAAAAAAGAACAGAATGGCTGACAAAGGGCTTCTAATAAGTGAAAAAACATAGCATGTAAACAAGTCGGGTACAAGACTGCTGCCAACCGTCTATGGAAAGTCAAAGCATTCATCGAGGCTGTGTAATTGATGATCTGAGTGAGAGAACAGGACCACTTGTGCAACAGGATACACCACTTGAAACACCTAAAACATGTGTTCTCTTCATGCGTCTGTTCTCTCGCCAAGCTTCGCTTTGCAAGGTTCACTTTCAGGTTGCCATTTTGACACATTCTCTCACTGAACAGGGCGCGAATGTGTTCCAATCCACTGGAACCCGAGAAAGGAATATGCGCATGAGGGAACACAGTCTGTGAGCCGATCAGTGGCCAATATGTAAATACATGCTAATTACCTGGCAGGTTAAAGAGGCAAGTGGGGGGGG